>CAUYQV010027631.1:0-43765 GCA_963574575.1 Galagoides demidoff | reverse complement strand
GGTCTGCTGGCAGCTCAGATATGACTTGTTCAGTGCTCCATGAGGGCAGAAGGACCCACCCAGCAAATGAATTAGTCTGGGAAGGTTGATGCCTTCTTCCACACCTTGCACCCAGTCACTGGTAATCCCACATGGCTGTGACCCAGTTCATTCCAGTGAGCAACTGCTTGTGGGGTTTACGACTGCCTGAGTCACCAGGATATCTGAGTCTGGCAGGGGGACCTTGATTGTTTTTAATATAGGCTTGGGCAGTTCACTCAGTTCCAGCCCTGTGCCTGTTTGACATTGCTGCAGAACAAGACAGAGAAACTTCACAGAGTTTGTTTCTGTCCTGGCTAAATTCCTCTGCAGATCAGATGCTGCTAGAGCTGATAAAAAACTCAGCCATGGGCAGCAAGCAATTAGAGTTTACACTCAGGTGTCAATTCCAGCCTCTGCCCACCCACTGCCTTTGTCTCAGCTATAATTCCCTGAAGGCTGGGTACTATTAGGCTCAGTGAAGCATCCTTTTGGCTGGCCCCTCCCTGTAATTCTGTGGGCGCTACACTCACTCTGCCCAGGTCGGTACCACTTACTCACAGACTTCCCACATATGCTCTGCCAAAATGCCGGCTTCCTCTGGTTGCCCAGGGAGACAGGGCGTGTCTGTCCAAAATGGCCTCAGGAGTGTGTCCTGCCACAGCTGCCACTCTGCAACTCAGGATACCACAGCTCCCTGTCAACTGACTGCCCTCTCCTCACTCCCGTGCCACAGAGTCAGCACAGACCAGCACCCTTTCCCCCTCCACTCCTCTCAAGGAAGTGCCTAAGAATCTGGACTCCATGGGTGACAAAACTCTAGACCTTGACATGAGAGTGGGGGGGGTGGATCCTGGGAGTTCAGAGTTGTAGGTAGAGAATATATACAGTTTTATGCAGTTTTATAGTTTTATGTCTGGCAGGAGAGTGCCATGGTACCCTAGTACGGGTAGGAGGTCCAGTTTTTAGGGGGTCTCTCCCATGGGATAGAGTGGGAGGACATTTGAACTCTGCCCACTTTTTTGTATGGAGTAAACTGAGAGCCCTTCTTGTGGGGGAGGGGACTCCTATCCGCTTGGTGGTAGATTTTGTACCTTTTGATTGTATTTTTGGGGTCGCAGCTTGGTTCAGCAAGGGTAATGTGCATTCTTCAATCTTCTCTCTTGGCTTGGCTCTGAACCATCGGCTTACTTGCTATACTTCTGTCCTTTAAGTCTCCTTCTGGATGAGAGCCTCTGTAGAAAGCTAGCTGCAGTCTGCCATCTTGCCTCTGTCCCTGAGTTTCTTTTTTTTTTTTTTACATGTTGAGTTTCTTGATGCTCTTTTATTTTACTCTTCTGTCTGTTAATGAATCAATTATCAAACCAAACTCAAGGCAGCAAACTTTTGGCTACATATTCACTTTCTCCAATTATAAAAGAAAAATAAGTAAATCTTTGTCTTTCCTCAATTAAAGCTGTTCTAAAGAACTATACTGGCTTTTGTGGAATTATCCAAAATCTCTTGCATATGCTGTTATTCACTCTGTAACTCTAGACCTGATATGGTTATGGATCACCATCTACTCCATTAGTCCATAATCATATATGGATGTGATATAAAAGTCACTAAAGAGAGTGAGATGATTTTTTTTTTTTGAGACAGAGTCTCACTTTGTTACCCTTGGTAGAGTGCCAGGGCTTAATAGGTCACATCAACCTTAAACTCTTGGGCTCAAGCAATTCTCTTACCTCAGCCTCCCAAGTAGCTGGGACTACAAGCACCCGCCACAACACCTGGCTAGTCTTAGCGACAGGGTCTCACTTTTGCTCAGGTTGGTCTCCAACCTATGAACTCAGGCAATTGACCCTCCTTAGCCTCCCAGAGTGCTAGGATTACAGGCGCAAGCCACTGCTCCCAGCCAAGAGAGTGAGATAATTAATGTAAAGATCCTAAACTGAAAATATCTCACTCTTACAGGGGATATAGCACAAAATCAAAAAGTGATCATACAGTTAAATGCTATTAGAGAATAAGGCACAAAATTGTGCCTTACCATATTTTTGACCATAGGTTGTTTTTATAGTGAAAGAAAAAAAACACACTCTTCCTTTAGAAGTCTTCAAAGTCAAACATGTACCTCTTATACCAGCAATGATTGTTTGGAATCTAGAAATTTCATATCTAAAGTCCATTAACAGTAGAGCTCATTCATCCCTGGGTACTGCTCAAGTAGGATAGAAATGCTATTTCTCTCTGAAATTTGCAGATACATGTCCTTATATATTCTCATCCTCAAGCTGAAGCAAAGCACATGAACATAAAGGAAGGGATGGTTTACATGATGGTTGCTAGGCACAGGTGTGTGTCCCTGTGACTATCTATTTCTGATATGTCTTCTTACCATATAACCACACCAATGCAGGGCCTTTTAAAGATGCTGTGGTTTAACTTCCACAGCCTCCTTTCCTGTACTGAAGGCTTTGTAAGCCATGTTCTGGGCTAAGTACTTAAAAGGGATAAGAACTTATGTAACAATGAGGGATAAACAGCTCACCAGAGGTGACCTCTGCCATAGACCTTCAAAGAAAATACTTCTTTCATTAAAGGAATTTTGGTTGACATGACAAATTGAGGGTATGAAATAAATTAAATATGATACCATCAACTGCATCATGTTTGGATATTTCATTATCCCATATGTGTTATGATAATTACTCCAGATATGTCATTTTTCATGAATTCTCACCAAAAACTAAAATTTAACATATTCTCTGCAAGACTTAAAATATCATAATCTTTTCTTACCTCTCAAAAGAATGCTCTTTGGTATAAATTTTGAGAAAAATGTGCACTGTAGAGAGTGATTTGACAATTGGTATCTGGAAAAGCTTCAGAGAAGGGAATATTGTGATATAAGTCACATGAGACTAGACAGACTCCTAGAGTCAGGCATATCTGTTGTGCCCGAAACCTTCCCCCAAGAAGCCCCCAGCAAACAGTCCAAGGCACACTCCGATGTAACAAGCAAGAGGTAAGCTTTATTTAGCTAGCCCAGGCCAGGACCCTCACAAGGAAGGCCCCGAGCCTAGGGGGTTAGAAAGTTTTATAGGGTACAGAAAGCAAGAAGGGTGAAGGAGGGTGGGATACATTTTTGATTGGTGGTCGGGGTTATGGGGAAGTATGGGTGATTGGTGGTCAGGGTTTGGGGAAGTACGGGGAGGCTCAGGATTGGTATAGGTAGGTTGAGGAGTGGGAGGGGTGAGGGATTTCTTAATTAGGGTGAAGGAGGGGGTCTGGGATGGTATGAAGCAAGTAGGGTGGGGTGCACTTCTGATTGGCTGACTGGGATGCTTGATTTATGGGAAAAGCCTGGGTTTGGGGGAAGCTGAAGCTTAATACTTAAAATGGCGGTGGTTCCTCAAAAAGAAGGGGGAGGTAAACAACAAAATGGCACTGGTCTGGCTCTCACATATCAAAGTGGGACCAACATGAGATCCTATTCAACAAGTTCTTCCACCCAGATAAATAGGATTAAAACTTTCATCAATAGAAATATCCTCCAAATGGAGTTATGGAAGATAATTACCTATCTTTGGTTTCCTGATCAATTACAAAATCTGTCTCAGAATATATAGTGCCCCCCTTGTATCAGATTAGACACTGCTTATTTGTCACATAGTAAATATTATTTACTGTATAATTTCTCTTTGAATATAAGATCCAAACATTTTCCATTATGAACAAAAATGTATGAGAAATGCCTCCTCTTTTTCCCAACAGCAGTTCTGAGCTCTCTTTTATTTCAACTCGGAATCATACCTTCATTTTTATGAATAAGAAATGCGCAAGCAAATGTCCGTTTAAATTTTATGTTATATAAACCCCTTCCTATCATGAACCTTCATGGATCCCTGGCTATAAACCCCCCATTTGATAGAGTCCCCTGCCATTGGAACCTCCAGAGAGTGTTATTAAATTCTGCTAACAAATATAAAAGATATACCCAATTGAAAACTGTTATCAACTACATTTGGATTCTTTCCATTTATCCAGAGATGGATATATAATACTTATTGGTATCAGGCACTGGACTAGGCACAGGTAACAAATAAGATTCAGTCACTGACCTGAAAAATCTCCTATCTGATGCAGAGGAGAGAGAGATAACCAATCACACAACAGTGAGATTGCAGCTGGTATAGGAGCAAATGTGGTGGTGGGAAATTGTGAAAAGTTATATAGAGCATGTTAAATTTGATATAAAATTTTGTTTAAAATGTGAGGGATTGAGAAAGGTCACTCTAGCAAGGATTCTGTGTTTAAATGCCAAGAGGCAAAAAAGAACATATCATGCATGGGAAAGTGCAAGTGGCCCCATAGGAAAGGAAGTGCTAGGACCTATGGTAACAAATACAAGCCAAGAGTGAAAGATGAAGGACGTAGAAGAATCCTCCCTCAGGGCACTCTCTCCAACAGTTTTAAGCAGAACACAGCCAAGATGAGGTTCATCTTTTAGACAGCACTCCTAGAGTAGGTGGGAACCTAGGCTAGAGGGAAGCAAGGCTGGGGCAGGAAGCACAACTGGGAATAGGTACAGTAGCCCTGGCTGAGTTAATAGGGTATGAACCAACACCAGAGAGGAGAAAGGGCCCTGGATAGACACATGGAAGGTAGAAAGGCGAAGACTCAAGGACTTAGATAAGAACATGAGGAGAGAGGAAAGAGATGAAGGTGTCTTCCAGATTTCCTGGTAGACCCTTGAGGTCTTAACTTGGAAGTTCCTCCTGGGGAATACTGTCACTTACTATTTTTGATGGGAAAATATGCATGTTAATCTGAGATGCTCATCTTTTTAAGAAGTCAACTTTGAAGACAAAACATGGCATGAATGAAAAAAAAAAACAAATGGTGGAGGCACAGGAATCAAAACCACATCACACTTACAGTCAACAGGGTCAACACAAGACAATGTATTGGAAGAAGGAGTAGACTTAAAGAAGAAAGAGCAGTTGATTGTTGTGAATTCCAGTTTGGGCAACTTGAGATTGAGAGGCATCTTTTATGTTCAGGTGGAGATGTCCATGGGGAGGTGATCCAATAGATCTAGAACTCAGAGGAGAATTTTGGGATAGAGATTTGTAAGATATGATAGATTGGTGGCAGTTGAAGCCACATACTAGACCTCAAGCATACATTGCTATTACATTGCCATTCTTTAGTAATGTATCAGATTTGATCAAAATCAAATTCTTCAAACAATATTCATTCCCTCATTCAACAAGTGGTAACCAAGTACCTGCTAGCGAAAGGACTTAAGTGAGAAGCTCAGGTAGAATTATGGAGTAGAACTGTGAATAAGACAGCACTTAGTCTCAAGACATGTGTATTCTTCCTGTGGATTCAGATGTTAAACTGGTTGCATAATCTATCATTAGGACCACCAAAAAGAGATACAGAACTTTTAATGAAGAAACAGAATTAATCAATAGCAAACTGGGTTTCATCTAGGATTCTCTGAAGAGCTACTCTAAGCTAATTTTTAAAGGTGGGCTAACCAGGCAAAAAGAAGAAAAGAAAATTACAAGTAGAAGGAATGGCATGAACAAAGGGCCCAAGACGGAAAAGATGAAGAATACCCTAGGATATGTAAACAAATTAGTGGGACAAGCAGAAATGTATGTAAATAGGCTAACTTATTAAGTTGAAACACAGAGCACTTTGTTTGGGCAAATATTATGTAAATACAATCATAACATCAAAATATGGAATGCATACTATTTAAAGTTTTAGGTCCCTAATTTATAACTCAAACCCTAGTCAGTGGAAAAGCAAACCAACAGAGAAAACACAAGTAGGATAGTGTGAAGACAGAACAAATTAATACAAGAATAACTTCATGGAATGCCACGGAACTCTCTGCAACTTTGCAATGCTGTGTTCCTCATAAAGAACTAAGGTATCAGCCTCTGCAACAGACTTCAACATCATAGCTAGATGGCAAAATAAACATACCACAGAAGGACGTGTTATTTTCATAAGCAGTTAACTATAAAATATCCTTGAAGTGCTCAAAATTCAGGAGTAAAAAAGGTTAACAGTATTCTCCCACTTCAGTCCAGAAGGAGGGGATCCATTCATTCTGGATCCTTTAGCCTCCTGGTTCCCTTCTGTTATGGGTACTCCTGATGGGGCCTGGGTTTACCATGTATAAGTATCACCAATAGCCACTTGACTCCCATGAAAACCAAGCCACAAGAGAAAAATTACACAATGCCAACCAGAGTAGTTATGAACAACTACAAGAAACATTTCCATTTCTCTCACTTGCATGAGTATCTTGGGCTGTGTTGTCTGAATCATTGCTCAAGTCTCAGCTTGCCTATGTACATTTAACCTACTGAAGCCAAAGGTGATAGAATTTATACATCTAGAAGGAGCTTAGGCACAGTGGAAGACATTCAGAATTATTTTATGGATGAGGCAAACAATATCTGAGACACGATGTTATGCCCTAAGTTTTTGAAAACTTCCATAAGACCTTTCATTTCACCAAACGGTTCACAAAGGACATCCCTGTAGCAGTTCCACCACCTCATGATTTCATATATAAAGGCTGCATACAGCTCTCTCCCACGGCTCCACAGGGCTACAGGGACTCGCTGAAGACCTTTGGCAGATCTTGCTCAGGGAGTCCTAACCCCAGAAGGGAGAATGCCAACTTGTCCCTTTCAGTTCAAAACCCAAATCCAGAGCTTCTCCACAGTATCATAAAGGCAAGACCATCACATTTGTGAACAAAGCAGAGCGTATTCTAATGGGATCATTAAGATCAACCCTCAAGTATGTTCACAAATACCATGACAGCATTGTGGATACTAATTGCTATCTAAAAACACCACTCCAGTCTAAGTGCTAGTATTAGACAAGGGTGCATGCTCTCAAATATTGTCAAGCCCATAATTGAAAGCATTGTTAGAAATGTACTGAAAGGGATACTGCAAAAATGATAAAGGACAAAAGGGGTGTTTAGAGCTCCTGTCATTGTGGATGATCATAGCAAGTGACAAGCACAGGGGGTTTAGACAGGAGAGAAGGGATTTGACGGCAATGGTGCAGAGAGCTTTGTGTACATGACACCAAGTCCAGGGCTGCCTGACTTTCAGCTCTGCCAACCACACTGTGATGAAGCCTCAGTGGTCCCACACACTTCCTCTCTAAGAAACCTACCTGCGGATCTACATCTTATGAATATTTGATCCAGCGACAAATTTGGGGGAAAAAATCTCCAGTCTCTGAATTATTTAATTGTTTTTGCCAAAGCCCTAAATTCTTTTTCCTGTAATAAAATGAAATGCATTGGGTGGGAAATAAGAGTCCAAAGAGGCAAATGCAAACTAGAGCTCCTGAAAGCTGAAGCCCAAGCCATGCCGATTTTCTTTACGACATAAGTGGTCAACTTGGCCGATAGCAGCAGAGACTTGGGTCAATACCATCACTCCCGGCTGCCAGCGCTACCGACTTCGTGCGTTTTCCCCTGAATTAACTTGACCACAGGCTATTTCTTGTAGGGCATAATGAAGAAATTGGCCAAAGTTCCTGCGAAAGATATAATGTTGCCATGAATTCTTTAAAGCACATAAACAAGCCTTGAAGACCGAAAAGGTCGTGGTGAAAGAAGTGAATTTCCTTCCTTTAATATTTATGAGAAGAAAAGAATTCTAATCTAAGAAGTGACTTATGAGCAGTAGCAATAGGTCAGGGGCAGAATGTCACATATACCATGGGGACCAGACAGGTGACTGATATTTGGGAAAGGACTGTGGAGAAATGCTGTAGGAGCTGGACTCTGTGTGTGTGTGCACATCTGTGTGCATGTGTGAGCGCGTGCATATGTTTGTGTGAGCGTGTGTGTGCAAGCGTGTGTGTAAACATGTATGGGTGTGCATGTGCTAAAATAGTGATATTAAAGCATTATGATTAAGAGAATATTAAAGCATTATCATTAAAAGAAGGATAGCAGATTTAACACTAGAGGAAGATACAGTCAAACAAAAGTTTAAGAAAAAAAACAAGGTAGAGGTATGTCCATGGTAGTTACAGGGATGTTGACAAGGAAAATCCTCAATGAAAAAATTCATCTTGCTGTTCAAAAGAACAGATTCTGTGCCAGAAATACTCCCCAGCCTTCTGTCTCCTGGAAGTCATGCCCTCGTGTCATTCCCTTCCCTAGATTCTGTGAGCTGCTTCTAACCAATCCAATCTGGCAAAGGTGATGGGTGTCTATGACTCCTCATGCAATTACATTAGGTGAGATTACAGTATCTGCTGTGTGAGAAGGGTCTCTCCACTGCTGGTGTCAGGGAAGCAAGCAGCCCCCTGGGAAGGCCCACGTGGTGAGGAACTATGCACAGCCTCCAGCTGACAGGCAGCCTGCAAGGAGCTGAGTGCTGGAAGTGGACTCTTCACCAGCCAAGTCTCAGATGACTCTACAGGCATGGCTGACACCTTGATAGCAGCCTCATGAGACCCGGAAGGAGGGGAACCAGCCAAGCTGTGCCCAGACTCCTGATCTATAGAAATTGTCACATCATAAATCTGTGCTGGGATAAGTGACCAAGTTTTGTGGCAGTATTATCACATAGCAACAAATAGTTCTTAGGGATGCTAAGGGCTCTGACAAGGTTCTTTCATTCCTAAGGGCTCTTCCTTTACACAATGTGACCACCAGGAACATATGCTACAAAATAATCTAAAGAAATTTACAAGGAAGTTATGGCAGACCAAATTTTACATCAAGATATCTTGGAGCAGAATAGTGTGATACATAGAAGAAACTATAGCACACGTGCCTATGGGTCTCCATTCAAAGAGAATGAATTCTGACTTTCTAAAGAAGTCTTATCAACCCACATTCTGTGAAACATGAAAGAGAGTCTAGGTGTGCCTGTGAATGAAGTAATTAGCCTGTGGTATCTTAGAAGGAGCTTTGGAGGCAGGCAGATTCAGACTTAAATCCTAGCTATGCTCTTTATAAGCTTGCACAATAGATCGCATCTCACTTGACTCATCTGAACAATTAGAACAACCAGACCAACCCCAAACAGTATTGAGAAGATGAAAGAGATACATAACTTGGGCACAGAAGATAGTGGGTACCCACTAAGTGCTAACTTTCTTCCACTTTATGCCGTAAGATTGGTGCCTCTTAGATTTTAGAAGAGATTTTTTTTTAATCAGGGAAGGATAACACGAAAAAGAAATGTGGCCCAGGAAGTATCGGAGGCACCAAAGCTGAAAATCTGCTTCTATAATTATGAATAGTATCAGCAAAGAGGAAACACCTTAAGGAATCATGGTCAGCATGTCCTTCAATAAGTTAGGGGTTTTTTAAAGCGTGTGAATGAAAAGGAAGGGGCAGTTAGGAAACAAAGATTCAGAGGAGTAGGAAGAAGAGGAGACACAGAACCCACCAGGAGAGAAGACAAAGGCCACGACTGGAAGTGAACTCTGCCTGCTGAGAAATGCAGACAAACACATTTTTACTGGGTTGTGTTCAAAACAAAGAGGGTGAAAAATAGCAGGAATGATGTCTTTGTTTGGCAAAGATGGTGCAATATTATCAAGCAGTATAAAACAAAGCACTTTTAGTTTGTAATCATCTTCACCAAAGAGGGTGACCATCAGAGAGGAAAAAGAAGAAATATAATTAAGATACCACCAAAGGATAAGATCATGGAGATGATAGGAAAATTGTTTCTAGGCTGAGATAATTACTCCCAGGAGAAAGACTCTGCAAATACAACTAGAGAACCATTCTCAGTAATTTTTGAAAAATCATGCGGAACCAGAGAGGCCCAAAAATTACAAATAGGAAAAAATTTAAATTCTTAAATAGTAAACACTTCACTTTTTTTTTTTTTTTCCTTTTTACTTCAGGTTAATGTGAAGGTACAAACAGCCAGGTCACAATATTTGAATTTGTTAGGTAGTGTCCCTCTTGTAGTTGTGTCCCAAACCCAAAAGTAAACACTTCTTAATAAATCTTGACACCCAACTAAATTCTCTGGTGGATAATGAATAGATGATTGGTAGGCCCTTTGAGAGAAAGGCAACCAAAATGGGTTCACTAGAGTAGATGTGGGTTCCAACAAATCTCACATGTCTCCTAAGAAAGTGACTGATGGGGTCAATTAGAAGATACTAATCTGGAAGTGAGATCTGGAAATGAGAATTGAAAGAATTATTTTACATCTAGCCTAGACTAGTAAATGACTCGAGGGAAATGCCATCAAAGACTACCATGGGGGTAAAAATCATTGAACATTATTGCACCCTTCAAATGTCAGCTTAGGGGACTCTTAAGAAAACCTCTCTCATCACTCAGGTTTAGAGTTAATTCCCCTTCTATATGTTGCTATAGCTTATTTGTATTTCCACTGTAGTGGAATTTGCCAGAATGTATTATGATTGCTTGTTTAATTGCCCACCTCCCCAATGGATTATAAGATCCACAGGGCAAATACCACATCTATCTTTTTGACTCTTTTATTTCCAAGGTCTAAAACCATACCCCATATGTGGCGTGCTCTATAAAAACTTGTCAGTGGAATGAATGAGTAAATAAAAGAATAAAAAATATTCATATGTTACAGAAATGTATATTTACCTCAATATGCACATTAGGGAGAGCTTTCTTACACCTGTTCCTTCAAAAGTCATAAATTCCTCATTCCAAAACTATTCGAGAGGAACCTGAAAAACAGATTGTCTGCTCAGTATTTTGTACAATGGAATAATTGTACACTCAATATTTTGTACAATGTTCAGTTAGATAGCCTCTAAACCCCCTCTATCTCTACTCTAGACTCTACTCTAGATCTTTTATTATCAAATGGAGTCACTTCTCAAGAAAAATGAAAACCCACAGCCCCAAAATTCCAGAGACAAAACAGCTCTGCTAAGTAGCGAGCTCCTGAAAGCTGGTTTTATTCCCTTGGCCTCTCCTACCTTGCCTAGATCAGGGCTTTACCCAAGATGACAGTTATGATAACAAATATTGATAAATAAAGAGCTACAATAAATGTAGATTGTTTCTGAAGTAAAATGAACAATGGAAATACTCAGTCCAAACATCTTGTTTCCTCCTTTGAAACAAGGATGAGGTGACTTCTCTAAAGTCATCAAGTTATTTGGGGACAGAACCCAGACAGAGTTTACTAATATTTCTACCCATCTAGGTGGCCTTGAGGACTCTTTGCAGAAACAACTGAAGGCACGAAATCCTGGGTCTCAGGACGACTAGGCCATTTGGGGACACTATAAGCATCTATAGCGAAAAACCACAGAATCAAGTCATCACTGCAGTAACTCCAAGAGGGATGTTGGCCTGAAACGGAAGAGATGGCACAAATTATTAAAACCAGAGAAAAAGTCAGGTGTGGTGGCTCACACCTGTAATCCCAGCACTCTGGGAAGCAGAGGCTGGTGGATTGCCGGGACTCAGATGTTTAAGACCAGCCTGAGCAAGGGCAAGACCTGGTCTCTAAAAAATAGCCAGGCATTGTGGCAGGTGCCTGTAGTCCCAGATACTTGGGAACAAGAGAATCGCTTGAGCCCAGGAATTTAAGGTTGCTGTGAGCTATGACACCACAGCACTCTATCAAGGGAGACAAACTAAGACCATCTCAAAATAAAAAATTTTTTTAAATAAAACCAGAGGAAAAGTAAATTGCCTTTCATTTCATTCACTGAATATCTATCATTGCCTTTCCTAAAGAAAACTATGGAAAGAAAAGATAATAATAACAACAAAGACATATTTTTAAGGTTCGTGGAAGCATGTAACCCAAGAACACAGCCTGAACTGTACTGAAAGGGTTGAGGTAACTCATTAAAATTAAGTTTCTATTATTCCACAATGTAAAGAAAACTGGACAAACAACTGATATTTAGGTTACCTTGGTCAAATAAGAATACAAATAGGTGGTAATAAAGGGGATTTTTAGCCTGTTTCTCTGCATTTATTATATACTGTATTTATTATATAATGCTATATATGTGTGGTATCCAAGATAAAAGTGAAGTTTTAAGGCCTTTCTTATTTCTGTTGGTGGTTTATATTAATCCAAATCACCACAAAATCACTGAGACTTTGCGCTTGTATCCAAGGTGCATAGGTCCAGAATCAATAGGAGTTTTACCCAGCAGCATTTCCTAGGATGACAGGTGCTGTGCTTGCTCTTGTTGAAAAGTTTAATGGAGTAACTTCTAAACTTCTGCATTTGTTCATTCAAAAGATATTCAGAGAGTGGCCATTGCAAGGCAGCCACTTTGATGATGTATATCGTGAAGTGCAGCCCCCTACCCTGAAGCAGACCAGAACCAAGAATCAGATACTGTGGCCATTGCTTCATTAGAGATCTGTAGGTTTTATGGAGTCCAAACAAGCAGGAACAGGGCTTGCCAGAGGAAATAATGCTAGAGAGGAATCTTGAAGTAGAAGTGAACTGGCTAGATGAGGGATCAGCATGACTCAGACATATGGAACAGCATTTGCAAAGGCACAGTCAGGGCAGGAACTGCAAAGAGCCTAGTATGGCCAAAGTTTGTGGTTCATTTAAAGGAGGGGCTTTCACCTCTCTGGTCTCTCTCCTCTCTATCCTTGCTGTCACTGCCTTGTCTCAGGCTCTGGTAAATGTCCTCTGAAGATATTATGATAACTTGCTGGCTGTGCTCTGTTCTGTCAACCTTCTATTCCACTTTCCAATCCATCCTTCACACTTCAACAGATTTAACTTTCCAGAATACAAAACTGATTGTGTCATTCTCCAGTTTCGCCTTTCCCTGTGAGACTACGTCCACGTTTCTTAGTGCAGAGCATAAACATTTGCAATCTGGCCCATTGCCTTTCTTTCTTTTTTTTTTTTTTAATTCAGTCATTTGTACATAGATCGTAAATACATTTATGCCATTATGGGATTCAATGTGTTGATTATTTGTACAAATTGGAGTGCTTACATCCTACTAAACAACATAGCCTTCACCACTTCTACTCAATGACAGAATTAAGACATTTGTGTTCTACATCTGATAGATCCAACTTGTACTTGCAGTATGCTCCATAGGTGTGATCCCCCATCAGGCCTCCCTCTGTTGACCCACCCCCTCCCTTCCCCTCTCCCTCCCCTTCCCTCCTTCATCTTAGACTATAGTTGTGTTTCATTTTTCACATGCATGTGTGAGTGATTGTAAATTGGTTTCACAGTAGAACTGAGTACATTGCATATTTTTTCTCCATTCCTGAGATACTTTACTAAGACGAATATTTTCTAGCTCCATCCATGTAAACATAAAAGAGGTAAAGTCTTCATTTTTTTTAATGCTGCATAGTATTCCATGGTATACATATACCACAATTTAGTAATCTATTCATGGGTCCATTGCCTTTCTAACTTGATCTCCTGCCCATTCCCACCTCACAACTTCACACACAGGACTGTAACCATGAGTACACGTGTGTGCCCATACATAGCATTTCCTCTGCCTGCAATACCTTTTCACAGAGAGAGGGTCAACTCATTTTCAGTGAAGCCCAGTCCCACATTCCTACAAAGTTCTTCCTCCATCTTCCCATAGTTCATTGCATAAATCTCTATCAGTTTGCATATTGTATTGGGTCTCTTTCTGGGTAATTTCCCAACCTGAGGGAGTAATCCTTCACATATCTCAGTTTTCTTTGATTTACCAATACTCTTCAGAACCACTCTGGACCTGGCAAACAAAAGGCACTTGATGTTTGTTGAATTAATCAATGAGCCACTATTTCCTTACATTATAATTAAAAACCCTCCAGTCTGGCTTTTTATTTAAACCTACCATCACTATATGTATGAACATGGAAAACAAGTTTCATCTCACCCTTCTGATTTACACCTCCTGCAGACACTGCCTAACCTGTCAACTACCTATTTATTCCAAATGAGGTCTCCAAAAGCGACTCAGTGAGGACTCAAATGGTGTGAAACATCCTTCTAGTAAACAGTTGCAACAACTTTATTATGAATTACCTATACACTGAGATATATGTATGCCATGGAATACTACTCAACTATAAAAAAAATGCAGACTTTACATCTTTTATATTAACCTGGATGGAGTTGTAACACATTTTTCTTAGTAAAGTATCACAAGAATGGAAAAGCAAATATCCATTGTACTCACTATTAATACAAAGAAGATGAACTAATACACACTCACACAAGAGAAAAACTCAACTCAACTTAAGTTGGAGGGAGGGGAGAGAAAGAAGAGGGGGGAGAAGGGAGGGGATTGGCGTGCTCCCACAAAACGGGCATGAGGAAAGGGTATATGGTCCACCTCATGGGGGGACTACAACAGGGACCTTACCTAACAAATGCAAACACCATAACCTGATCTTTTGTACCCTCATATTAATCTGATTTAAAAAAAAAAAAAAAGAAATAACCTGTGCACTTTTTAAACATTGGATGGAATTTGAGTGTAGAAAGGAAAGTTACTAAATTGAAAGCCCATGGCACAATGTTTCTACACACAAAAAAGCTTTGAGAAAACATCCTGAAATTCAGTTCTTCTTGCCCTGATAGAAGCTAGTATGTGTAAATGGAAAGCCGTAAGGGGTCTGCATCCTGTTGCACCCCCACGAAGAGGGAAGGGGCATTTGTTCATTTTGTGGAGAATCAGCAGGACCAGACCACACTGGGCTTACTGTCCCTTTGTGTGAACTAACCCAGAACCTCCCAATTGTGCGAGAGAACAGATGTCAGGGAAGAGGAGAATTTATATGCGATTCCTGGTAGAAAATTTAATTCTGAAGTTCAAATCCTAATCTCACAGCTCTTTCTCAGAAGGTGGAAAAATACTTCGAGGCATTGATGGTCCAAAAGATTGAGTGGCTTCTGTAAAAGGTACATTCAATCTTGCAGAAGGAAATATACATATATATATGAAGTGGAAATTAATGTGCTATTTGAAGGTAATCAGCCTTTCCACAATTATTTCATGGTCATGGATTTTGTGTTGATGCTGGTTAATTAGCCAAATATGAATTATATATGTATATTTTAAGTAAGTGTGCATGCATATTAAAGAGTTTTTCCCTTTATTTCATTATGAAGCAACTCATTTGATGTGGCTCTGCATAAAGCTCTAATATACATCAAAAAGCAATCAACAAACTCTTTGAGTACATCAAGCAGGATAATTTAGATGGTTTTTAATCATGATTATGAAAGTATAATTAGCTGGTTTCATGTTTGTTGTTGAGTACATGTAACGGAAAGTGATTCTCCAAATAGAAAATGTGGGCAATATTACACAAAACCACAAGAGAATCGTGTGAGTGAGGCACGAGTGTGTGCACACACATACACACCCACACGTGCGTGCACACACACACGGAAACCACTGGCCCCTTTCTTCAGCACACCAGCAGCTCTCATATTTAAAAGGAATGTTATTTCTTCCAAGATGTCAAAGACATCGTATTTAATGACCTGATTATATAGAAGAAGGTTTAAAAAATGCCTCCCTTTCATGTCATCATAAACTTTAGCTGTTGTCTGCAATTTAAAACAAATCTTCCCTGCCACGGCCCCCCCAGAAAAAGAGCAGGGACAGTCATCAGTGCTGAAGCAGCTCATGTGTCATTAGTGACCACTGGGAGCCAGCACAGTCATGGATCTGCACAGCTAAATGATTGTGCACGTGTGGCCTTTTCCAATCCATTTGAAATAAACCTGATATTTATCTATCTCCAATCACTGAGTGTAGAAGCCAAAAGGACCTACAAGTTCTCTGCAGGAGGATGAATCACACACAAGCAAACTGCTGTCTCACGCCACACTACACAGGCATCCCCCACGATGGCCAGGAGAGATGACAAGAGGGACTCCCTTCCCCCCACTCCCAGGGCCTCCTGTCCCCCAGAGTTCTCGAGTAGACCCTCCCAAGCCACATTTTGGCTTTTCCTCTGTGCAGACAAAGTTGATTACTGGCCCTGTTAGAAAAATCATCCTTCCTAGTCCATCTCGGAAATCACATCTGAGAGCCCTGGGTTGCTCTTGGAAGTAATTTGGTCACCAGCAAGCTGGCCCCCTTTGTTGGGAAATTCAAAGAGTTGCAGCACCATGACTTTAACGAAGCCACAATTAGAGTGGCTTTCTTCCAGCACCATGTGCAACCTGTTTTACCACAGAAACACAAAGTTGCTGTCTGTGCACACAATTTTAGCATTTCTGGTTTTTATGCCATCTTACTTACAAGAAACTCCCAGCTGTTATAATTTGTCTCATCCATAGCTCTCTTGTAGAACCAGCCTTTGTTCCTTTTTCTCGGTGCCAGGGACTTGCTGGGTTTCACCTGATGTGATTTGTCCAGGCATTAATAATGCATCTTCAAGATGCAAGATGCATGAATTCCTTTAGTAACAGATCTGCTGGCAGAGGGCTGTATTGTATTGTACAGCTTTGCTGCAAAAAGGGAAGACAAGGGGACAAAAGGAAGGTCATCGTCCTCGGGAGTGAGGGTGGTGGTTGTTTCAGAAGGTCACCCCAACCAGCGTGCGGTCAAGGCAGGGGCAGCTGAGGATAATGGTATTAGACCAACAATTCCTTTAAAAAAATAGCTCTTGCCAAATCTGCAGCACATCCCCGTAGATGAAAGAGAGTTACACACAAAGGCGACAGTTCAGGAAGTCCAGGGCGTCGGGCTGTCCTCGTATCTTACTTGGTCCCCACAGCTACGTCTTTCCATAGGGCCTTAATCTCCCTATGGCCCTTGGTGCTCACTCCAGCTACTTTCTCAGTAGCTTCGATGTGACTGTTGTTATTGTTACCCGTATGCATTTTTTATCATCTTACATTTGTGAAGAGCTTGTATTTTCTAGCTGCTTTATAATCATTAATAAATTATTTCTCATAATTATCCTGAAAAGTAGGGCAGAGTTCTTTTCTCGTGGTTCTTTTCTCAAGAGAAGAAGTGCAGAGAGGTGGCGATGGGAGAAGTTCCCAGAGAGAATGTGCTGCAGAGCTGGAATCAGGACACGTGGGGAGGGACACCCTTCCTCCTCATCCAGGCAGCTGCCTCTGGAAAAGCAACAAGAACAAACGGAGGAGCCGGTTGGATGTAATCAGGGTGCTCAGTGGACACATTCGTAAACCCTGCAGCTAGATAATCCTGCTTCGGATGGCTGGATTTTGAACTCAGGCTATCATCAGAAATACCACCTGGCTCCCACATCACAGATTTTCTTAAGAAACAATGAATTTACTACATAATGTTGACATCCAAAGTTCAACCATGGAAATGGTAGCTTGTAAGATGATCACTGCACTTCCAGTCTCTGTGAAGACTCCTGACAAGATTCGTCAATCTACAACCCAACTGCACCCTCTCTGTGGTCCTTCCAGTGGGTTCACCTGCCTCCTCCTCCCACTCTCACCACTGTCCACCTCTCACCCCGCCCCCTAAAAAAATTCCATTTAATCAATAACATTTGCTTTCAGGGCAGCTCTCCTTTACTGCTGTTCCATCTCTGTCTGGGTTACCATAGCAACTCTCCTCTGAACAGTGTGATACCCAGTTGGTACAGTGCAGCCCCATCACGTGACTGACTACCTGCCTCTACTTTAATCATTGCTGGAGGGAACACTCAAAAAGTGGCTGCTTCCTGCTTCCTGTTGCAGTCCACCAGACAGCCCTCATGTTTTACATTTCCTCCCTCCGCCCAGAAAACATGTGTTAATTGTGCTGACTTTCAAAGCAGAGAAGAGAGAAGGCTGCAGGGGTGGGGGAGAGTACCCAGACTGCTAGAATTAGCAGAACCTTCTAGGCCCTACAGCCAAATTCTTCTTTTTCCCTGTGGAGAGGCTCTGGGGGTTAGCAGGCCCCCTTTCTAAGATCTTAATTGTAGAGGAAAAGATGTGTCTGACCTCATCCGAGCCTGAGATCCATCTTCCAGTGGCCTCGTGACCTCCGAGCACTCATCTCCATCATGTGGCCATTCGGGGGGCCCCCTGCAAGGCAAGGCCAGGAACTTGGGACTCTCAGGAGCCTCCCTTGCTGCAGCTTTGAGGGGTCCGTTTAAATCACATTATAAACCTAATGAAACACAGCTAATGAAGCACAGATGTCCTATCAGATTTGGAGCTCTAAGTCCCCGTAAAAGCCCAGTAAAAATAAATGAAAGGAGCCTTGTATCCATGGAAATGGGCAGCTCACATGCTAATCCTTCCCCTCACCCATTTATGACTTCATTACCATTTCTAATTCCAGGACTTCTGAAAGCATTTGTGGCTTCTGGGTCAGTCATTTCCTGGAAATTCGTTGCAGGCTGGGCTCAGACACCCCTGGCTTGACCTCTTTGTTCAGAGACATGGCAGAGTGGAGAGGTGTATGCAGTCATCAGTTGCACAAGCTCCTGGTTATTTTTTATCTTTCTGAGATGCTGGGATGAATCTTGAGTCCCATCCCTGCCTGGGACCTAGTAGAGGGCCCTCTATGACCAGATTTCTGTGTCTTTTAGGAATAGCAGCAGGGAATTGATGAGGAGTGGTCTGATACCAAAGAGTTCTTCCATCACGGGGTCAAGTATGCTCCACAGTCATTCCTCCTTCAGATTTAGACAATACTCCCTCATCCAATCGACATGCCTTCAGCCACTATTACAGTGTTTACTATGATTTGCAAGGTCATGAAGGGAAGTGACAGAAGGAGGGTGACTATACTGGGAAACAGGGTTAGACTGAACCCAGAGTTCAAGTCCCTCCCTTGAATAACAGAAGTGAATAGATATTGGGGATATCTTGGAAGCTCCATGAAGATATTGGTTGTCCAGTTGTAGGGGGCCTAAGAGAAGAGGAAGAAAGGAGCACAGAGCATCCTCAGAAACAAAACCTGCCTCCCGCACGGGGTCAGCTTGATGAGAATAACTAAGTGGCTTCTTTGGGTGTAAGACAAGCTATAATGTAATGGGCCCACTGTGGTCAGAGGTCTTGTTTCCCCTTACAGTCTTCTGCCGGGTGGTGTTCATGCCCTTTCCTATATGTTTATGTATAGCAATAGCAGTTTGTCTGGAGCCAGAGTGGTTCTCTCAAGGAGATTCTTTGGGAACAATTCTCTATATGTTTTATTTTTGAGATTCTTAAATTTTGAAGTCTTAAATTTCCAAAGATGTATTCTAGAGGAAAGAGTACATGTTCTCAATTTAAAAGTAAATATCTGAGTGTCAATAATACTTTCATTAAAGTTCCCCCCTCTAAATAATTGATTGTCCTTCTCTGTCAATCAGCCCCAGAAACTGAGGATGAGAAATGTTATAAATGAGGAAACTGAGGCACAAGGCAATAGAGAGAATTTGCTGGGAAGGGGGGAGGGTCAGGGTTGAGGCTTCTAACAATACATTTCAGACTCCAAGTAACAAAGCTATCAGCCCCAGACATTTTCCCCAAACAATCAATTCTTGTCCATCTTAATGGCTGAAAAATAAATGCTTTGTAAAAATGGTCCAAGAAATTAAAGCTTAGGCTTGTGATTATTACAGTGATTTGTCAGCGGTAGTGTATGATTTTGGGAAGAGTCCCAGCTCTATTAACAAGAGGATAGGAGTGTAGTTCATTTGTCATCCACCTAATAGAGATATCCTTGCCTCACCAAAGAAAGAGCTAAAAAGAAGTGATATAGCATCGGTGATGGGGCAACATAAGTGACTTCACAGAAAGTGATTTAATCCTTTCACTGCCTGCTAACACAAGAGATTTTTACCACTGATTTATGGGAACAACTGTCTGACTGTCAGAAATAGAAACAGCCCTGACCAAAAAAAAAAAAAGAATAAAAAAGGAAAAGTCATGTGGGCAGCTGAGACCATTTACCTCCTCACACGACCATCTGACTCCAGGCAGATGAAGGGGGAAATGTGTCACGAAAACTAAACACAGTGGCCTGTGTGTGTTGACAGGGAAGGTGTTGAAAGAACTGACTGCTTATAATGATAAAATGTGGGGTGTGCTTCCTGGACCAACAACCTGTTGTTCAGAACTTTCTTCTCCCTATAAAGACATAGTAGCAACCTAATCCCCAGGCAAAGCTGGTGAGCAGCTGACCTGGCATTCTGCCCTGTACTCTGTTTTTCCTTTCTAATCAGCTGTCTTCTTCCCTTCCTTAGTCTCTCCCTTAACTCACCCTCTGTTGCTCTTAGTAACATGTTTCAGACAGAGTAGATTAGCCCAAATTCGTGGAACATTTTACCTATTGAAGAGGCTTAAAATAAGACAACCTTCTGAACAATTTCTAAAATGGAATAAAAATCATCATATTTGATTCCTTCCTTCCCTCCCTCCGTCCTTCCTTCCTTTCTTCCTTCCTCCCCTCCTTTTTTCCTCCCTCCCTCCCTCCCTCCCTTCCTTCCTTCCTTCTTTCCTTCCTTCCTTCCTTCCTTCTTCCCTCCCTTCCTTCCTTCCTTCCTCTTTTTCCTTTCCTCTGCTGCCCAGGCTTGGGCCGTGACTCTATGTGGCTCTCTGCAAACTTGACTTCTCTGGGCTTCAGCAATCCTCCCTCCTCAGCCTCCCAAGTGGCCAGGAGGAACCAACCATGCCTACAGGCATGAACCATCAGGCCCAACTAATGTTTGTTTGTTTGTTTTTAATAGAGAAGAGGGGTCTCCCCTATTGAACACCTGGCCTCAAGCAATCCTCTCACAACCTTGGCCTCCCCAATTACCAGGATTACAGGTGTGAGCCACCATGCCCAGCCTCCAAAATGTTTGAATTCTTTTTAAGGAAATTTAAGACACAATTGACATTATAAACAGAGAGATTTCCTGTACTTAACAGAGTGGACACATGGGAGTGAAAGAGCTGAGGGTTTTAAGTTTCAGAGTTCTGAGATTTAACCCTTGCTCTCACTGACTGCCCCAGCCAGTGGGCAGGTGTGTGACATAGAAGACACAGCCAGGTGGGGAGGAGAAACCCACAGCCCCACTACCCTCTTCTCCTTCGTGCTCTGCCTGAAGTTAATGACAGGTGGGCAGACTCACCTTTCGGCAATACAAATAAGGTACTATTTGGCACTTTAGAACCAAGTCCTCAGGAATGTATCTGTATTTAAAAGTTCTGCATCTTAACATCAATAGAAGATAGTGTTCCATCCATGAAACAAAGGATGTTTCATGGCACTTCAACATCTTTTTTCTTGAGTGTGTCTTCAAGATCCTACAGGGTAAAGAAAGCATTTCACAGAAGAAGGACCAGAGCCGAGCGGTGCTTGATGGCTCCACAGAAAGCAGGGGCAAGGACTCCAGCCTTACCGACGCCTGACCTCTGCTCTCTGTGCTGCCACGTTTTTCTGAAGTTTCATTCTCCAATAATAGATTAGTTTTAAACGTTACCCAATGTCCCCATGTCTTCGAGAAAAATACGACTAATATATAATCAAGTAAGTAAAACGGCAGATTCCACAAAACTATATCTTGAAACTGTAGCACATATTCTAGGATTAGAGCTAAAACTCCTTGTTTTCTTCAAAAGGTGTAAGGAAGTTTTATAGCCAAACAATTTTAATAATTAACTGAATAATTTAATCCAAGTCACTGTACAATCACACGAATCCTGGGCTGCGGGCCCTGAGTTTTACTTCTGATTCTACTCCTGGGCGATCTCTAGGTGTCATTTTCCTCCTTTGTAAAATAAGGGGATTAACCTAATTTATTTGTAAGGTGCCTTTCTTCCAGTGTAGATTTTATGAATCTATAATCTGTCCTTTAGGATATTAGGCTTTCTTCACAAATGCTGTATCAATATTAATCCTGCTTCATTTTCTCCACTAAGAGAGAGTGAGCGGAGCTCTTTCCTTCTCCCCCTCCCAAGAGCTCTCTGGAGATCAGGTTTCAGCAGAGGCCTGCGGCCTGTGTGCGGGGCTTACTGATCTATTTTGAAGACCCAGAGGCCCTAAAGGGAAACCAACCAGAGCAGGAGGTGGAGAAAACCAGTACCTAAAAATGAGTGGAAACTCCGGGTCCACTGTCCAGGGAGCGTCCCTGTGCCCTTTCCCAAGGAATCGAGGAAGACCTCTGCATCAGCAGCCAGGTGACCTCTGACCACTCTGCAAGAACTCTGCACTTGGGCTGCTGTGACGCCTCCACACCAACGGCACAGACAGGGAGAAGATCATCTCAGCTCTGTGCCAGGAAAGACAACTTTCCAGACACACAAAGCAAATCATGTTCCTCTCCCCACAATGTTACAGGAATAATGAGGGAACTAATGGAGGAGGCACTATCACACACGCTCCCACGCCTCCAAAGGGCCATCCACTAGCCTAGTGACAGTGATAAGGATGATGGTGATGATGATAATGATGATGACAGCAGACACCATAGCAGTATCAATAGATATTAACCAACATTTATATGATTCATCAAGGAAGTGTTTTATCACTTTATTTATACCACTAAAATACCTCTGGCAGAACTCTTTCCTCCCTCATCATGTTTGCTGTGATAAACCCACTCTCGCCATTACCCTGAGACTCTTCCTAAGACAAACCCATGGAAATGTACCATCTCGCTTTGTTGCTTTCTCATATCAATCTGTCCAGCAAGTTTACTGATCCCCTTCTCTGTGTCAGGCACTGTGTTAAGAATGAGAGAAGGAAAGACAAAACCCCCCAGCCTCAGCCCTCAGAGATCATGCTGCCTAGGAGGGCAACTGACACTAAGCGCCATGTAAGTTCTTGATAAGGATTCTACCAATGAGAGTGACAGCCCAGAGGTGAGAACTCGGAGAGAGATTCGTTTGAGAAAGAGAAAAAGAAAAAACAGGTTTCCCTTTAAAAAATAAACATTTTTTTTTTTTTTAGTTAATGGTTTAAAGAAAGAAAGAAAATAGGGATTAGGGACAGATGCTCAAAATAATGTGGAAATATTCAGGCGTCAAAACTTGTACCTTCAGACAGAGGCAGGTGCATATACGATGATGTGATATCAAAATACAGAAAGAAACTGGAATTATGGTCTTTCTGATTTTGTTGATACAGGAAAATCCTTATCTTTCTATGAGGAATTTGCCTGCCTGGTGAAAGCTGAACATTGGCGGAACGTTCTAAAATATTCTATGATATGTTCTGTGGCAGACTGGTGAGGGGTGTGGTCCAAATGGACTCTACAAAGGAAGATGTGCTAAAAACTCCAGGGCTGTTTCTGTAGCCAGACCCACACACCCAGTCTCAAGCACTGAGGTGACAGTGCCACCCCTTTACATTATGCCATGTCAATAATATTAAGTGGTATTTGAGTAGGGGACTGTCGTGGTCTGGACCAGCACAGAGTTTCTGACAGTGCATTAGGAAAGCTTTGCTTCAGAGCTTTGCCAATCATTCCATCTCAGTCCCAATGCCATGAAGATGTCCTATCTGGCACCTGTCACCTGTTCCCCCTTCCTCCTGCCAGATATGTCTTTTCTTCCACCCAAGAGGCAAGAAGTAGTCCCACCATCTCTTACTACCCAAGTCTGGAAAGATGCAACGTTTTGTTTTTGTTTTGTTTGGGTTTAATATTCTCCCTCTCCTATTTCTTCTTTCATTTTTCATTCTGAGTTCCTTGCCCTCTATCCCTCCCTTCTTCCTCACTCCTTCTCCCCATATCACTGTACAAAAGAGCACATTCTCCATTCTTTATATTAATACATCTATTAGAAAGCCATTGCAAGTCTAAAACTTTCTTACTACATGAGCAAAATTAGTCAAGAGGAAAATAAAAACCTACTCCATTTAAGTCAAGGAAAGGACAAGAAATTATCCCATCAGGTATGACAATCCTACTGTTGGTCCTGGCCAGTATGAGAAGCCGCAGAAATGAAATGAGATGGAGAACTGGAAAGAGAGAAAACTATAATTATTTGTATATGATGTGACTACGTGCCTATAAATCTAAAAGAATGAACTGGAAACTGCTCTAACTAGTGTAAGGGATAAAAAGATCACCAGATACAAGATCAATATATATGTATAAACCACTAACATCTTCATTTAGCAACAATGTCCCATTAGAAAAGGTAATGAGCAAAGTATCTTACCATGATAAAGGCAAAATGTTAATATTAGGCCTAATAATAAATGTACTAAACAATTCGACATAATAATTCCCCTCAAATTAATCTATAAGGAAAAAATAATCAGAATAAATTTAACACACTGATTGTAAAGTTTACACAAAGGAGAAAAGATCTTAAACGATCCAAGAACGTTTAGGGAAAAAAATAATTATATAAACATGCATACCAAGCATTAAATATACTGTGTAGTTATATAAATTAAAATGGTGTTGTATTTTTCAGGGAGTATGATCCAGGTCAGAAAAAAAGAATAAAAAGAAAGGAATAAATAGAAAAGTGTCATATGTGTGTGAACTTAAACATAAAGTCAATTAACTATTTAAATTGCAGAAGAAAGGGCAGAATATATGCAATAAATGGCACTGGGAAAATTGTGTGTTTACATTAGAAGAAAACTTGACTCATACATCTCCCCTTACACAAAAATAAATCTCAAAGCAGTTGAATAGCTAAATACAAAAAACATATATAAATACAGTGGAAGAAAATATTGGCGCATGCTTCTATACTCTTGTGATTCGGAATGTCGTTTTAAGCAAGAATATAATGTACTACATGAGTATATTCTATATAAAGAAACAGAAGAGCAGATTGGAAAGAATTTTAAAATGCTCTAGGATAAAATATACCACCACTAAAGCTAAAAGGCAAGCAACTTGGAGAATGTATCTGCAATAAATGTGTTTTACATCATATAATATTCATAATATGTAAGGAGTTTTTGCAAATTTATAATGAAGCAACCCAAGAGAAAACAAATGGATACTGCTATAGCTGATATTGATTGATAGGATACTACTTGCCAGGCAATACCTTAAGCACTTTTCATATGTTAATTCAATTAACTTGCATAGTAGTCCTTTTGATCAAATGCTATTGCCCATCTCCCTTTTGCAGATAAGAAAACTGAGACAAAGAGAAATTTAGGATCCTGCCAAAGTTATATAATTAGTAAGTGCTATAGTCAAGATTCAAATCTTTAAATTCTGACACCCGGACCCAATTCCATGAAAAGGAAGTATGAATAGCTAACAAACTTAAGAAAAGCTGTTCAAACTCAGTAACGATCAGGAAATGCAAACACTAGGATACAGTAAGATGTTTTTACCTATCCATCATTAACAAATCAAGCAGATTTTACCAAGAGTTTGGGAAAGGTTTGTCTCATAATCAGGTATTGGGGATTTCTCTTGCTATAGACATCGTCAGAGGGCAATTTAGCAATATCCATTGAACTTAAAAGGACTTATGCTTTGACATGTGCCCAGAGAAGCACAAAGTGAAAAAATTGAAAATAGCTCTTATTTGACCATCAATAAGGAATGGTTAACAAAATTATTATATTACACATTCAGTCACAGGTTATATATAGTATAATGGTTAAAAAAAAAGTTATTTCTGTATGAACTGACATGGAAGGATCTTTAAGACATACTATTAATTGGAAACAGCAAGTCACAAAACAATATTTATAACCTGATATCTATACAAATACGTACATGTCATATATTCATTTATACACTCAACAGCAGAATTAGCATCTATGACATGCAGGAACTGTACTAGTCAGTAGAGACAAAGTCCTGGGCCAAATAGACAAAGTCTCTCTTTCCCGGAGTTTACATTCTGTTGGACAGCCAAACAATAAACAAGCAAACCAGTAAAAGACCAACATAATTTAGACAGTGTATTAGTTTTTTGTTATTGTTACCCTAATAAATTACTGCATGTTTTCCAGGCTAAACAACACTAAGTTTTTCTCTCACAGTTCTGTAGGTCAGAAGTTCAATCCAATTCTCACCCAGAAAAAGCTACATTCCAGATCTAGAGAAAGATCTCTCTCCTTGCCTATTTGAGTTGTTGGAAGAATTTAGTTCCTTGTGGTTGTAGGACTGAGGTCCCTGTTTCCTTGCTGGCTGTCAGCTGTAGGTGGGTCCCAGTTTCTAGAGGCCACCTGCATCCTTTGACTGGTGTCAGCCTGTTTCACGTTCAAAGCCAACAATGGCAGGTGAAGTCTCTCTCACACTCTCAACCTCTGGTCCTTCTTCTCTCTAACCCAGCCAGGAAAGGTTCACCACTTTTAATGAGTCACATGATTAAATCAGGCCCACCAGGGTAATCCAGCATCATCTCTCTAACTCAAGGTCTGTACTTTTTATCATATCACATTAGTTTCCTTTACCAGGAAAGGTAACACATTCATGCACAGGTTCCAGGAATTAGGATGTGAACATCTTTGTAGGGGAGGGAGAATTACTCTCCTGTTATTAATAAGAATAAATGCTATGAGGAAAAGCAAAGGGTGGCAGGCAAAAGGTAGTGTAGGGATTGGGGGAAGCTAATAATGTAGACTGTATCATCAGAGACAGCCCCCCTAAGGAAATGGCATCTGAACCAGAGGACCAGCCATGTAACCCTCTGGCCAGGGCATTCCAGGCACATATTTAAACACACAGAAAAAGGCAGGCAAAGCTACATAGCAAACTATTCACAGGCTACCTCGGAAAGAACAGAATTCAAGGGTGGAAGACAATCATGTTTACTCATTAATTTACTTCTGTTGGTTTGAATGTTTTACTTGTGAGATTTTAAAAATATGTTTATACATCGTATAGTCTTACAAAAAAAAAAAAAGAAAAAGAAAAAGAAAAACATCTTTTTCCTTGGGCCTAGTTAAAGCAAAGAGAGTTTAAGATTTAGGTACCGGTGAAATTTGAGCATATTCTAAATTCTGACACACATACATACAGAAAATAAAAATAAAATTTTGTCTTGGATTCTATGAAAGAATCAGTTCTAGAGGGGAATAATAAATCAATGCCTTTCCTCTTCTGAGTCTTTAAAGGGAATACACTTGCCAATTAGACATATTCACACATCAGCAATCTCGGAAACTTCTCCTGGCTATAATCTCTTTATTTTGCTCCTAAGTCCTAACTTGGTGCTTGTTTGCTGAGGTCTCACCCTGGATGGCTCACGTCGTTTCATGGGGTTTTCCAAGGAGGACATTAAAAGCATCTGTGGGAAGGAAGGCAGGTCGAGGAAAAGCTACTTGAGTGGGCTCTGCAGTGTAGCAATCTGCCACAGCAAAAGACACAGGCTGCAGAGATCATGGAGGATGCCTGGACGTGCCTGCCGGAAACCAGGAGCGGAGGGCCGCACAGAGCCACGCTGGAACACCAAAGGCTCTCCCAGGATGCAGGGAAGCAAAACTTTGAGCAATTTGGTATCAAGCCCCTGGGATACAACTGCAGAAAATAGGGCTGGTGTGCCAGTGTGAGTGCTTGTGCAACCCTAGGACACTCTAAATCACAAATCCTTTGGCACAAAGATATGACACTGAAAAGCAGAGAGAAACCAACACAGCTACCGCTGTCACTTAAGGCGTTCCCATCTCTGCGCTAATCACATAGGTTTGTTTTTGCAGACGCCCTGCCTATCAAAGACAGGAAGTCTGGGAATCATGTTTCCAGTAGTCCAGGAGACGCTTCTATTAGAATGTCCCTTCCTCACCTCCAGAGTGACAAATCCAAAACAGAGCACTTCCTGCTGGCCAATACTTTCCCCTCCCAGTGCCTCCTGAGGCCTGAGACAGGCCACCTTCTTTTTCCTCATCCCTCACTCTCAACGTGTCACTCTCCTCAGACTCTTTTTAGAAGTGGGTGAAATATAAATCACACATAAATGAAAGTAGCATGTCCTCCGCTGTCAGATGCAGCGTCAACTATCGTACAAATCCTTCCTCTCTGTTCCCACTGTCACCCCTGCGGATTTTATCCCAGCACGTTTATCTGAGGCATTTGCTCGGGGGCCCCCTCCACCCACTGCCCATCATTCAGTCCAGTCCCTCCTTATTTCACCAGCTGCCGAGCACAAACAGCCGCTGTTATCAGCCCAGGGCCAGATATGGGTCTGCGGCCATTTCAGGTTTGCCTGAGGGGTCAAAGGCAAGGAGCTCAGGGCTTCCACAAAGTTCCACTTGCTCACTCTTGCAGGGTCTAAGACAGCTTTCACACGCCTCTGCCATCGGCCCCCACCTTTGCTCCTGGCCCCACTCAGCCCTGGGCCTGGCAGATCCTTCCCCTGAGAGGCAGGTCTGCCACGGGCCCCAGCGGGAGGGTCCCGCAACCTTCACGCACAGCCTTCATTGATGGTCTTCCCGAGAAGGTGGCCAAGCAGGACTGAGAACTGACCCCTGCCCTCCACAGCCCAGACGACTGAAGTACGAGACCGAACAAAACCACACTCATCCCCTCAGGGTGAGAGCAGCTCCCAGCCATGATGCCTGTGTCCAGGCTGCAAGGCCACGTTCTTTCTTCCAGCCCCAAAAGAGAGAAAAAGAGTGAGGGAGGGAGAGAAGGAGGGCGTCTGGAAGCACTGCACTGACGACACACTAAAATTTACATTCCCAAATTAAGCTTTTAATTTTTGGACTTTTTAAATTTTTTTAATTTAATTTTTACTTAATAATATGGTGATTTGATATACCATATAGAATGCTTAAATCAAACTGATAAACATAACCATCACCTCACTTACTCATTTTTTGTGGTAAGATATTTAGAATTTACTCTTAGTTATTTTGAAATATACAATTGCACTGTGCACATTAGGTGGGATTCCACAAAATGCCCTCCCTCCTCCCACCAATCATCTCCCTCCTTCCTCTTCCCTCTCTTTCCTTTCCATTCCCCCTTGTTAGACTGTATTTGTGTTTTAGCTTTTGTATGAGAGTGTAAGAGTTTATATATTGGTTTCATAGTAGTATTAAGTACATTGGATACGTTTTTCTGTTCTTATGATACTTTACTAAGAATATGTTCCAACTCCATCCATGTAAACATAAAAGATATAAAGTCTCCATCTTTTTATGGCTGAATAGCATTCCATGGTATACATATACCACAATTGGTTAATCCATTCATGAATTGATGAGTATTTGGGCTGCTTCCACGATTTGGCAATTATATCTACCCAGAAGAACAAAATCATTATACAACAAAGACATCTGCACCAGAATGTTTATTGCAGCCCAAATTAAGCTTTTAATTTAAAAGTTTAAACTTTCCAAATTCCTTCTCATTTATTTCTTCTTGAAACAAATATTTTTCAATCACCTATTGGTAATACGTGCCAAGCACTAAACAGAACAGACTCTTGGAGCAGATAATCTAGTATGGTATGGAAAATAAATAGTAGAAAAAAATCTAGGAAAGTAAGGAGGATTGTGTCAGGCAGTGACAAGTCTATAAGCAAATAAAAGAGGACACTGGGAAGGAGGGTGCAGGGGCTTAGATCAGGCAGCCCTGAAGACTCAGCAGTTTCATCTGAGCTAAGAGTCAGCCGAATGAAGAAGAGTCTGCCAAGACTGTGTACATGAGAGAATGGTGAGTGGACATTTTTCCCCAATAAAAAATGAGTGCACACACGTTTCACATTTGTATTAGTCTGCTAAGGCTGTTATCACATGTACTAAACAGGTGGCTTAAAACAATAGTCCCCAACCTTTTTGGCACCAGGGACAGGTTTCATGGAAAACACTCCATGGAAAGGGTGGGGGAATGGTGTTAGGATGATTCAGGTGCATTACATCTCCGCCTCAGATGATAAGGCATCAGATTTCCATAAGGAGCGTGCCACCCAGACCCCTCATGTGCAGTTTACAGTAGTGTTCTCTCCCATGAGAATCTAGTGCCCCTGCTGTGCTGACAGGAGGTGGAGCTCAGGCAGCAATGCCAGCGAGGGGAGCGGCTGTAAACACAGATGAAGCTGCCCTCACCTGCCTGCCACTTACCTCCTGCCATGTGGCCTGGTTCCTAAGACCAGTCTGTGGCCTGGGGATTGGAGGCTGCAGGCTTAAATGACCCGAGTGCATTATCTCCCACTCATAATGGCCAGAAGTCTGAAATCAGGTTTCTGTGGCACCCTGCTCCTTCTAGAGGCAGCAGGGAGGGATCTGCCCCAGGCCTCTCCTCGAGCTCTGGTGGCTCCTTGGCTTGTGGCAGGTTAATTCCGGTGTTCACATGGCCTCCCTGTGTGTGTATCTGGGTTTCAATTTCCCCTTTTTATAAGGACACCAGTCACATCGGATTAGGGGCCCACCCATTCCCAGTATGACCTCATCTTAACTACATCTATTTCCAAAAAAGGTCACGTTCTGCACTGCAGGGGGTCAGGACTTCAACATATGAGCTTCAGAGACACAGCTCAACCCATAGCAGCAACTCTGTAGTAAAGGTGTCCACTCAGATGGGGTGGGGGACCAGATTTACCCACAAAGACATGACCAACCCTTTCAGAGCAGGGCTGAGGTTTCCCTCACATCACCGAGCACAGCACGCAATGAATGAATGAGTACTTGTTGACGGTTGATTAATGATGCATTTTACACTAAAATTTAAAAATGTGTGTGTTATCGTGTCGAGGTAGTCTGGGATTTGTTTCTGTGCCAGCAGCAGATCTCCTGCTTAGCAGATAGGAAAGGCTTAAATCGTTTTAGGATCTGAAATGATTAGTAACTGTTCCCAGAGACCACGTGGAAAAAATAGCTGGCATCTAAGGCTGTGGCAGCCCCCTCTGTCTCCCGCCTGGGTCCCTGAGGCAGCAGAGCCGACGAGCTCAGGCGAGGCTGGCAGAGGTCACATTTGTGGAAGAGCCACAAAGAGAGAGTGTGTAAGTGAGGCAGCAGCCATCCAGGCCCCGGGGCAGCTCAGCCCCCTCGCCCAGCCTGGGGACACGCAGCTGCCCGGTCCCACCTCAGAGGGGCAAATTCCCCGACATCAGAGAAGCAGCCCTGGGCCACTAAAAGGAAACCTGGCCAGCGAGGAAGCAGCTGGTCTTGGCAAACAAAAAATAATGCCCCAGGCAAAAACAAAGCAAGAGGGAGCCTGCAAGAGCTTCATTCGAGGGGCCACTCCCTCCCTAAACCAATTTTTAATCCAATATAAAATTCTAAGCCTATTCAGAAAACACCGTGACAAATTCCCCCAGTCTAAATTCCCTGTGATTAGAAATTCCTAGAAAGACTTTCCTTTCCTTTCAAAACCCTCCCCAATTTGCTCCAGTAGCATATCCCACATCGCAGCTAGCTATTGCGTTATCCAATTTTCTCCTTTTTTAAATAACACTGACACGATCTGGTGGAATTTCAGGAGGAACTGTGTTATGCAGAATTGCAGTGGAGATGTGGTTTGTTGCTTTCCTCTGTTTTCATCTCACGAAATAAGCTGTTAATGGCAAGCTTCTCATTGTTGAAAATTATATTTATGTACACACATGAAAATATAGCAATCTCTCATGAAATATACGTTTAATTGATTTATTAGTTTCCCACTGTGCTTAAGAACTCACGAACCTGAAATTAGCTGTGCATAATGGTTCTTCTGATAAGAAGAGTAATTCTACAGATACAGATGAAATACAGGAAGGAGAAATTTTCAAGGGAAGATCTAGTCAGAGCTAGGTTAGTGGTCTAAACAAGCAACTTCCTCACTCTTACCTATAAAAAATAATAATAGCGAGAATTTATTATTGTGTACTTATTGTGGAACAGGCAGTGTGCCACGTATTTTTGTACCTACCTTATCTCAAATCCTTTCAAAACTATAAAAAAAATTTTAGAGGCATGATATGACTTGTTCATGATCACAGCTAGCATTGGGAAGGATTGAAATTCAAACCCTTGTTTGTCTAACTCTAAACATTGTGCTTAGTCCAACCTACTAAATGGATAAAAATAGGGAAGAAAACACAGTTAAAACATTAATCAAAGATAAAAAGATATTTTAAAATATTACTGTTCATGCTCCTTTAGAAAATTGAGTTATGGAGCCAGGCACAGTGGCTCACCTCTGTAATCCTAGCAATTCAGGAGGCAGAGGTGGAAGGATTGCTTGAGGCCCAGAGTTGAAGAACAACCTGGGCAACATAGCCAGACACTATCTCTAAGAGAATTTTAAATGTTAACCTGGGGTGATGGCACATGCCTGTAATCCCAACTACCCGGGAGGCTGAGGCAGGAGGATCTCTTGAGTCCAGGAGTTCAAGGGTACAGTAAGTTATGATTGTGTCACTACATTTCAGTTTGGGTGACAGAGCAAGACCCTGTCTTTTTAAAATACAATTAATTAATTTTAAAAAATAATATTAACTTCTAAAAAAAAGTCCATTAAAAATTGAAGACAAATTTCGAAGGGTAAACTGAGGCATGGAATTTGTAACTGCAGCTTTTTAGTACTTCAAAACACAGTTGTACATATATGAAATGTCATTTCACACTATTTTGAAGATAAGTTCTAGAAGCACTGGAGACTTATAATGTTTAAAATTATATGGTAACCTTTTATGCAACAGGCATATTGAACACAACATTATGTGAGTGATGCTATTCTAAGAAGAACTAGGCATGCTGGGCTAAATTTTCCAAGAATGCAATTTAAGCCCACAGTAAGGTGTATTATAAAATGAATGGAAGACCATGTTTCAAACACAGCCCTCTGAATGGTCCATCTGTGGACCTTATCTCACCAATTCTCATTAAGCAGTGATTTCATTTCTCCACATCATCACAAGCGCCACTCCTGGGCAGTGTTCAGCTGCCTGGCTAGTCTCACAACACATGCAAATATGAATTAGAGGCGGCCGCACGACAAGACTGAGGAGAGGTCGGTAATACCCTTCCCAGTGTGAAGCACGGGGCCCCAGCCACCACAGATGGGAAAAAGAAATTGGTGGTCCCAGCAGGCCTTCTGTTTATTACCCCCTGAGGCCTCATTTGGAGTGTGGCAGTCACACACACACACAAGCAGATCTAAACCACTTTACCCTCCCTCCCCATCCCAAGAACTTTTAAGATGAAAGATGTGCTTGAACTCCACGAAAATAAAACCCCAAATCCTTTGCATGTACCTTGTCACAGACTCCATCCTCCTCAGAAAGACTTGTACAAGAAGGTGTGTTTTCCTCATTAACTACAGGGGGGAACTGGAGTGTGAAATGTAACAATTTGTCCTGAGCTAGAAGGAGAATCAAAGATAGGACACAGAAGCAGAACTTCCTGTCCTCTGACCTCCTGTACCAGGCAGTTTGCACCTTCCTCACAGCCCATGTTAGTTTCCGCCTCATGGTCAAGTTGTTCATAAATTTGTCTTTTCTCCCTTATGCGACAGTAAGCCTCACGTCAGGGTGAGGACCATTTCTGTTTCATTTTCTAGCTCTCACGACACCCAGCAAGCCTCCAAAGTTAACCGTGAGAGCTCCACATGGGTTCATGGATTCTAACAAGGGGCAAACAAGACCTTAAAGGCTGCTGGATGGATCTGGGGAGCACTAGGGAGCACCTGGGGAGTGGCTGGGCATTGGTGGGGCTCCTTTACAGCACTCTCGTCTTACCGCTGGTCCCCATGAGTGGAAGACAGAGAGAAGGTGAGAGAGAGAAATATGTGCCACGGTAGTTTCTAAAGCAGTGAGGGAGAGTTGAAGTAACGGGTAAACGTTTGAGATAGCTCCTGTAGTCTTGTTCATTCATTAGAAAAATATCGTCAGTCTCATGGGAGTCATGTGTCCATTGGCTGAGATCAGCTTGACTCTGTCTGGTCTACACAGAGGTCTGTCTGAAACAGTCCTGAACTTCCCAGGGAGTCCAGGTCCACAGCTACTTATTCTGTTAAAGGCCTGAACTGACTGCCAGGCCCAGACTGAGCCATCTCAGACTTTCCAGCCCAGCCAAACCCTGGACGAGCCAGTACCAGAGGGAGCAGAACTGCCCAGAGGAGCCCAAACTACCCACAGAATAATAATAAAATGGTAGTTGCCTTGAAGCCATTAAGTTTTGGAGTGCCAAAAATAAAAAAATTTTTAAAAGTTTTGGGGTACCTTGTTACATAGCAATAGATACTCAAAACTCTGAGCTTGATGCCAAAGTGAGACAAGATTTAGAGAGAGGGAAAGGTCTTGTGGGGAACATTGAATATATTTTGCACGTGGAGAGACAAGAATTGTTGGAAGCAGAGAGTAGACTAAGATAACTACTCCTCAAATACAGCTCCCCAGACAATCACACCTCCTGGTATTCATGACCTTGTGTGGCCGCTTTCCACAGTGACCAAGAGAACGTACCAGAAGTCACTTGGTTTGGCTTCCAAAGTGGTGGCATAGGCAACATTGCAGCTTTTATTCTGGGGGAAGCTATCTAGTGTGTGGCAAGTCCAACTACCCTAGGACTACAGCTAAGAGAGGCCCAGAGAAAGACAGAAAAATGCCAGCCTGGCCCTGCCTCCAGCATCCAGCCTTCCCAGCTAAAGTGCCAAATATAGATGTGAAGAAGCCATCTGATTATTCTGCCTTCAAATGACTCCAGCCCCATCTGTGTCCAACATCAATCTCATGAGACACCCCCACGTAAAAATCCTTCAGCTGCTCCCAGTCAACCCACAAAATCTGGAGGGATGACATTAAATTACAGTATCTTTTAAGCCAATAAGTCTTAGGTTGGTTTGTTATGCAGCAAAAGGCACTTGTACAAAAATCAGTTTTGTACAATGTAAATATCTCAAGCCTTCTGGTTCTTTTGTTGGCAAACAAAGTTTTCTTCCGGTGGCTTATGCAAAATCTGGTATGTCTCCTGTATGACCAAAATGTCAATAGATCACTTCTATACAGGTTTGGAGGGTCGGGGGAGAGAATGACATTCTACCATTTATCAAAAGAACAGGTGACATCAGTGAGCTATCTCTGGGATAGCAATGAAAATGGGACAACTGTACATTTGAGGTAAAGAACCAAGTGGTCCAAACCCACTTGCCCCTGTGCGGACCTGTGCTATTGGCCAGGGAGCCAGCACAACATAAGGGTGAAATCACTGGGCCTCAGACTCCACGTGCTCACTTATAACACATTTTGCATTAAAACCCAGAAAATCATGCAACGTCAGAGACAGGCCTAATTATTAATGTGTAGAGGGTGATATCAGAAAGTCAAACCAAAGGAGCAGCCCCACCATGCGGCCTGGGCTCTGCCATGCTCCTCCTCGTACTCAGAGGCACACGCCTTCTCTCATGGCTCCCACTCACCCTCAGTTTTCTCAGATGTTTCTGATACTGGACATGTACATCCATCCTAGTCAAAGTACTTTATTAATGTACTACCATATGTGGTTTGATTCCGTCCCTTTCTATAGAAGCATAGTGTAGGTTCTGGCGTGAGATTGACCTGACTTTGGAACCCTGCTCTGTCCCTAACTAGGTGTGAGAACATAGCTAAGTTATTTCACCTCACTAAGCCTCCGTTTCCCACTGATAAAGTGGCCATAAGAATGGTGCCAGCATAATTTAGGCTCTCTTTGTGCAGGAGAATATTTCATGACCAGATTAACATGGACCAGATTCAAATATTGGTGTTATGATATGAATGTTTGTGTTCCCCCCAAATTCATATGTTGAAACTCAATGTCCATTGTCTTTTGGGAGGTGATTAGGTCACAAGGGCTCCACTCTTGTGGGTGGAATTAGTTAGTGCTCTGATAAAAGAGGCATAAGAGACAAAGAAATAAATACCACACATATCACTCATTTGTGGAAGCTAAGGAAGTTAATTCACAAAACCATAGAGTAGATTAGAAGTTACTAGAGGCTGAGAAGGGCTGAGAGGGAGGGGAGGATAGGGAGAGGTTGGTTACCAGATACAAAATCACAGCGAGGTGGAATTAATAACTTCTAGTGTCCTATGTCACTGTGTGACGACTATCCAGGGTGTCTTAAAGGTCACCCCTCAAATCACCATTCACAGGGAACGTGGGAAGAACATGGGAAATTGTAGCTGAATGCACCTTCAGTTACAAAATGTTACAAAATACTTACAAAATATTCTCTACCTATTGGCTATATCTTTGTAAAATTTTTTAATGTTTTCAAGTGGTGCCTGTGGTTCAAAGGAGTAGAACACTGGCCCCATATACCAGAGGTAGAGGGTTCAAACCCAGGTCCAGCCAAAAACTGCAAAAAAAAAAAAAAGTAAAAGAAATTAATAAAAACAAAAATTTTTAATGTTTTCAAACACGTAGCTTGAACAGGGATTTTGAATGTTCCCAATGTGAAGAAATGATAATTATTGAAGTGATGTCTAGGATAACTACCCTGATTTGATCATTGCACATTGCATAGTGGTATTAAAATTATTATGTGTCAATTAAAAACATTTTTTTAACTGAAAAAATAGAGGCCTGAGGAAGCTTGTCCACCCCCCCCCCTTCCCCCTTGTGAGGACTAAGCTAGAGGAAGAATGGGCCCTCACTGGACACAGAATCTGCTGGTGTCTTGATCTCTGACCTCCCAGCTTCCGGAACTGTGAGCAATAAATTCCTGCAGTTTACAAATTACCAGTCTTAGGCATTTTGCTATAGCAGCCCAAATGACCTAAGACAATTAGGTTATTCTTGAGATATAATGCATTTTCTCCTTCCTATATACTCCTCCTAGGAGTGGCACATACCAAACTAACATTGCTAAAGGACACAGTCCCCCTTTCAGCCTGGTCCCTACAGGATCGTTAGCCTGGGCCCTGAGAAGACTTAATTATTTGGCCAATACTTTATCCTAAGGGCAGAACTCCTTTTCCTGTCCCCTCTTCCCAGGTCTCCCTCAGCCTGCGGAGAGGTAGCAATGGGTGAGGAGACTGACCACCCACAGCTGAGATGGTGAAGGACACAGGGAAGAGCTGACAGAGGGACAGGGGACAGAGAGCATCAAAGCAGAAGTTCCTCTGCCGGTGTGAGGCTGCTGGACCAGGGCCCCAGCCACTGAGCAACAGTGGCAGGCAATGCAGTGGAAGAGGAGAAAAAATTCCCCCAACTCTCTCTCTAGCCCACCTCGAAGGATTCAGAATAATTCATATTATTTAATCCCCAGTCCAAGGCTTCTTGGGTCTTAGAGTGGGTGTCTGGCCACGGCAGCAAAGGCTACACTGGCCATGCTCCACGCGGGGCAGGGGCAGGAGGGCACCTGTTATGTGCTCCACGCAGTGTAAGCACGGTGAGAGAAAGACATTTCCAGACCACAAGTCCTGGTTTGAAAGGAGAAAGGGAAATATACTTGCTGTCCTTATAGCCCTCTTTGGCTAAGATCAAGTGTAGAAAGTCTTTCTGTAGTCCCTGGTGCCTGGCTCAATCAGGCAGCATTACCTCAGGGCCACTGTGCTTGGGGAAGACTCCAGCCCAGGAGCTCTGCAGAAGTTATCAGGCAAAGACTCCTGCCCATCTGTCAGCCTTTGCTGGTCACTGTCCTCTCGGGCATGACTTGTGGCTTCCCTATGCTTCCATGGGGCCTGCAGACTTCTTTTTATGCCCAGATTGGCTGGATGTTTTCAGCCTTCCTTTAGGCCTCATTCTCCTGCCCGTCTCATAAGCGAGCTACCCTCTCTTGCCCATCTAAGGCAGTGGGCCCTTGACTAGCAAAAAGGCAAGGTGAAAGCTGAAGAGTGTTTGTCAATAAACTTAATAAGCTCCTCTCATTGGACAGTGATTTGGATTCACCAAGGACCTTCGTGTTTTGTTTCCTTTGATTCCCTCATTGGGTGTTGCTAGCTCCTTCTTCTAGATGAGAGAACTAAGGCAAAGAAAGTTTGAACGATTTGTCCATGGTCACAGCCAGTAAGAAGCAGAGTAGGACTCAGGCTATGATGGCTGGAGACTAACGTCCAGATAAATCACAAACTCCCTCCTCTCCTTTCTGTCAAAGCTGCCACTGCCGGGGTCCAGCGCCTCCTCCCTTCCTGCCAGGACAGTCAGTACATCCTCACTGCCTCCTGGACCATGCTTTGCCAGGGTGCTTCCTAATTGGAGTTATGTTATTTCTCTACCTAAAAATTTAGAAGCAGGAACAAAATGGCCACAAGCACACCCAGGGTGCAGATTTTGTTTTTTAAATACCATTTTCCAATATATGGAGCCAAGGCTCCCTGGAGAAATGGCTGATTCTAGAACTGAGAGGAGGAAGATAAAATGTGTGCAGCATGAGCTTGGGAAATCTGACGATGTCAGAAAGCACGAAAGTGCACAAGACACACACAGAGGGGCACACACACCCCCAAGGACGGAGCACATCCAAACAACACAGGAGACAGCCTGGAAGGATTCCCAGTGGCTAGAGCTGCAAGAATTGGAAAAACAAACAGAGAACACTATAACCCAAAGTTAGTTAGTTATAGTGTGGATTATAACCTGAAGGATTAAATGAGTCCCTACTGATATAAATGACTTAATAAATAACTGGGAAAGAAGGGACAAATCTTCTGTATAGAAGAATTCCAAATAATAAATGTAAAAGGAACGATAAAAATACAAAATCACCGTTAGGACACCACAGTCATGACTGCTGCTGGTAAGATCCACCCATGCATACTAAACTCGGAGGGTGAAATTTTAAGGAGAAACAAGATAGTCGCACAGCCTCCAATTGTCTCCTCTGTGATATTTATTAATTACTGTGCTGGTTTTAACATATGTCCACCAAGCCTTTGATATTCCTCTCTCCAGGCAGTGGAGCTTAATTCCCCTCCCTTTGAGTATGGGCTGGACTTCCAGATTCTCTGCTAAGGAATGAAGTACAACAAGGTAAAAGTGACATTATAGTGGAGAAATTTGACCGATGCCACCTTAACCAAGGGGTCAGAGTGAACACTGCCAATTACAGGTCATGCTGGTCTCTCACATCCCTGGAACACGGCACTGAGAGAGTCTTCCCCCAAATCCATAATCCTAGTTTAGTCAGGAGTCAGTACCAGATGAACCCAACTCAGGGCTCAGGATATGCTACAACGACAAAACTGAGGAGCTGCCACAGACCAGGGGAGTGAGGAGATGTGACCACTGAATGCAATGTGGGATTCTGAATTTGATCCCAGAACAGGACAGGAGGGCATTTGCAGAAAAACTGGAGAAATGTGAATACATTCCGCAGTTTCATTTAAAAACACAAACAAAAAATTTCCCCACTGTCTAAACAACCAAGTACAGACTCCAGAGCAGAAAGTGGAAGAGGGACAAGGAGGCTTCCGGGTCACATTCATCCCAGGTCTTGTGTGCCCCACTCAGCATCTAAACCACTGGAGTGCATTTCTGTAAGTGACTGCGTCTTCCTCCTCTTGGTGATAAAATTCTTAAGGGAAGCCTGATCTTGTCCATCTTTTAGAGACTCAGAGTTGAGCACATGCTTTCTTCATGTTGAATGATGAGGGAGGGAGAGAATAATGAACAAACCCACACTAGAAATCTATTGCCTGGAAACAATAGATGAGTAAATTCTTCTCAGCTCTGTGGAGACGTTTGAAGAAAACTTTTGCTCAAAAAATTTCAAAACGCTCTGCAGGAGCACATACATCAATTCTAAAAACACATCTTGAGTTAAGCAGACATCCTGACAAAGCTTTAAGACCTGCCACAAAGCAGCTGGCCTCACGAGTTGCCAGGCCCTGGAGCTCACCTCTGGACACTTCCCACTCCCTGGTGCTCAGCCAGGTCAATTAGAATATCCCAGCACAGAGCCACCCTTGACCTCCTTCCAATGTACAGTCTCTATTTCAGTTTAATCTATACCTTGAAGAAATACACCTTTCAAAGCTCTCCCAAGTCAACTGAGTTACTTCCTAACTGTCAAAACTCCTAAAAGTCAAAACTTTCCTATGGCATCTTTTAACAAATCTCTCATACGAATTTTGAGTTCACTGCCATTTTGGCCTCCCTTTGAATTCCATATTCCTTCTCAGTAAGCAACAACCATATCTCTTCCTTAATTGTAGGGGTCTGTATTCTCATTTGAATGCTGATGGAGTTGCCTTTCTGGACTCTTGTTTACATCCTGCCTCAAAAATAAAGTGGCAGAAGCTGCATCTCTCAGGGGATGATAAGGACACAAGCATCTCATCTAAAGCTAAACAAGGGCTCTCCAAGAATGAAGCTCCTTAAGTTCGGGTTGGACGGGAAAGAGGATGGGATTTGTTGATATGACCGTTATCAATAAATTTCCCTATGAGGCAACTCCTCATGCATATATACAAAACACTGCACAAAAATTGGGGTCCTCCAGGAAAACTGGCTTCCCATTCCTAGGTCTTTCTTATTGCCACAGAAAAGGACACTTTTCTCTCATTGACTAATTTCTTCCTAGAATGTAAGAAAAGAAAGGATGTATCATTACTATTGACTCTACTATGTTATCTAACTTGAGAGGAGGGGAAATTTAAACATTCTTCCAGTTGGGTCCTTGTTGACCATCATAAAGTTATCTCTTGACTCAAGAATTCTTTCGGACCAATGCAGGATCACAATCTGCGTCTCCCATGTTATCCTGACTTTGACTTCTGTCTTTTCCAAATAGAGGGAAAAAATGTACCTGAAATGGAAGGTTTTCACACACAAGCACTCCTCCTCCTCTCAGTTCCCAAGTTACTACAGTCACACAAAGAATCTTAAGAAAAATACAACTTTGATCAATGAGTGATGAAGGAGATGAGAGATGAGTAAATTCAGAGAGAAGCTGAAGATTCAGCTTAGCTTTGAAGAACAAAAGACTTAAAATGGCAGTGAGATGAAGGGCAGGTGGAGCCAAGGCAGGAGCGCACGCAGCAGGCTGGAGGTTCTCCTGGACTCACTGAAGCAGGGGTGCCTTCAGGGCCAATGGGTGACACGGTTAGAAAGTTGGGTTTACAGCAGACGGGGCAGACCTGCAATGCAGGAAAGGGACTTTCCTCTATAAATGTGGGAATGGGATCCATGTCTGATTTGTGTTGAGAGGAGGAATATGTCGGGAACAATTAAAAAAAAAAAAGCAGAAATACACTGCCTAGATCAGAGGAGGAGGGGCTGGGGGCAGGAGGGGGGAGCCAGGGAATAGAAGGGCCTTCCCCTTAATAATAGGTTGACTAGAAAAGGAAGGAATGTTGAGAGAAAATGCTGCAGAGGAAACGTCAGTAGGAAGCACAGATCGAGTGTGGAGAAAAAACAGAAGACACAGCAACCCCCAAAGTGACCACAACCACACAACCCAAGGAAGAGCGAAGACTCTGGGGCCAGTTGCCTGGGTTTGAATTCTGTCCCTCGCACTTACAGGGCAAATTGCTAAACCTTCTGTGCTTCAGTTTATCTTCTGTAAAGTGAGGATGACCGCACAGGTTGTGCATCCCTCATATAAAATTTCAAAATCCAAACTGCTCCAAAACTCAGGACGCTCTGAGTGCTTACATGATGCCACAGGTAGAAGATTCCACACATTAAATATTGAGCACAAACTTTGTTTCATGCATCAAATCATTAAAAATATTATATAAAATTTTTTTCCAGCTACATTTATAAGGTATATATGAAACATAAGTAAATTTCATGTTTAAACTTGGGTCTCATTCCCAGAATATCTCAGTACGCAAATACAGTAGAACCTCCATAGTTGACTGTTCTCTAGATTGATTATCTCCTTAAGTTGAGGTAATTTTCACAGACCAGACATGCACCACGTGTACGTGTCAGCACAGTAGGCCTGGTTCCTTGTGTTGACCACCTCTGTATGTTGATCCGTTTGTTTCAGTCCCTTGGGCAGTCAACTTACAGAAGTTCCACTGTATTCCAAAAGTCAAAAAAATGTCTGAATTTGAAACACTTGTGGTCTCAGGTGTTGTTGGAAAGGAGGTGCTTCACCTGTAATATCTATCTCGTACGGTTGTTGTGATAGTAAATGAGTAAAGCACTTAGAAAAGTGCCTGGCACCCAGCAAGCGGCAGCAAGATTAGAGGCTGCTGTTGGTGCTAAAATCAAGGCTAATAGCAGAAGGATAAAAAGTAAATCCCTTCAGAAATTGCTTGGGTGAGAATGCAGGCATTAACTGGAGGAATAAATTACAGTAAGTCATTTCACATTCACCGCTAGGATCTGAAGTTCCCCGTTCATCTCCCCATTCCCCAATATCTATTTCCCCAGCTACCCTCCTGTGTCCAGACCTCCTAACACACCCACCCCTAAAATTTCTAACCCTAGTTTATTTGAATGGAAATGAAATTTCATTTGGGATACTTACTGGTTGAAAGGGGATTTTAAAATCATTTCTTAAGTAGAGATGCATTGCTCTTAAATGTGTTGAGAGAGCCAGAAGTCTCCAAGAGAGACACTTTCCAAAGGATATTGCTCTGAATATTACATAATCTGGGCACCTAAGGATGAAAATAAATCCCAGGCACATTTGCCTCTTACCCTGCCTCAGACAAGGACATTGCCAAGGCCCTCAGCCACCATTTCCCCACCTGCAAAGCAGGGATAAAAATATAAATATTACTCCAAGAGGAACTGTGCTCGTTTGAAAGAAAAGAATCAAGGGAAAAGGAACAAATAAAGAAAAAAGAGAATGTATATTTGGAAACTATTACACGTTATTAGATTGGGAGAAGAGAAGGATGGTGGCAAAGAAACACAATGGGGTGGGAAAAAGTGGGAATTAGGAGGGGTCCCCCAGTCTCTTCTCCACAACTGAGCCATGACTGACCTTGGGACAAATTGCTCCTTACACGTCTTGGATTACCCTGAGATATTATGAAACTTCCCTGATGTCTGATCCCCTAGGTCCCTTAACGGGCAGGTGTCTTGAGTAAGGACATCCTCTCCCTTCAGTTGGATTTCATTTTCTTACTATAGTAATTAATGATGAGGGTGGCAGAATCAGTACCGATGTAATGCAACACCCAAGGAGCCCAAGGCGTCTGCAGACACCTTAGTTACTCTCAGTGGTTTTGCTATTTTTGCTCTATTTTTGCTACCCTTGGTAGGGCCTGTTGGTCCCAATATATTTACTGCCAAGTCTTCTTACTTCACAGTTGCTATTTTCAAAGGTTTCAAAGTGAAATATTTCTATCTAAGAGCTAGAGGAGACACAACTAAACTGAACCTGTTTGAGGCAGGTTGACACAGGATTTTTTTCTTAAACAGGAATCACAGTTGAAGGTAAATGTAAATTCATTATTCAATGGACACCCAAGCTTTTCATGGGCATACAGGCTCTTCCAGTTATGTGTAGTCATATCTCTAGCCATTCACAGGGAAGTTTATAACTTCCCTCTTTTCCCAACTCAGTTCCATCCCAATTCTTGAGCCAGTTTTGCCTCGGGTCAAACCTACCCATTGTCTCAGGCAGCCCAGAGCACACCCAGGAATCACCATGACTAAATGAGTCCCATTCATGACTGCTGCTGTCACACATTTACCCCATGTTCTCTGGCTGTTCGTTAACCAGACTCAGTCCCCAGATCCCCATATTCCTTGGGGTCAGCTTTGTTGGCCATCAAGCCCCAGGCCCACCTCCCATGGGCACATTTTAAAAGTCCCATAATTCTTTTTTTTTTATTGAATGGTAACTATGTACATTAATGCACTTCTAGGGTAAAGTGTGGGGTTTTCACACATAATCCGAAACACTTCCATCAAACTGGTTAACATAGCTTTCATGTCATTTTCTTAGTTATTATTTTAAAAGTTATTATTTTAAAACGTTCACATTCTACTCTTAGAAAGATTCACTTGTACCCTTGTAAGATAAACCTCAGAAGTGATCTCTTCAATCCCCCAGTTTTTCTGTTTTTAAGTAGAGAAG
>CAUYQV010027627.1:0-19765 GCA_963574575.1 Galagoides demidoff | reverse complement strand
AAAAAAAAAAAAAAAAAAGGCAAAAGATTTGTTTTTGCAGCCATAGGAGTGGTAACGGTCATACCAGGCAAACTGACTCTGGTATCCATGTTAGTAACCTCAACATTATATTGCTTAACCAGGAAGCTTCTCTTTTAATCACTCATTTTCAAGAACCCTATAAGGCAAGGTGTGTTGGCTCATGCCCCTAATCCCAGCACTTTAGGAAGCTGAGGTGGAAGGATTACTGGAGGCTAGGAGTTCAAAATCAGGCTGGTGAACAAGTGAGATCCCATTTCTACAAAAAATAGAAAAAAACAGCTGGGCATAGTAGTACATACCTGTAGTCACTGCAACTCAGGAGGCTGATGCAGGAGGATCACTTGAGCCCCCAAAGCTAGAGGCGACAGTGAACTGTGACACTGCACTCCAGCCTAGGTTGACAGGTGAGACCTAGTCTCTTAAAAAATAAAAATAAAAATAAAAATAAAAGCCCCCCCACCAAGCAAATATCTCATTATTTTTTCAAGGCAGGAAGTAAAAGTTGGAATAGTAAACTATCCTCCAATAGTAAACTATCTCAACTGAGCCCAACTCACCCATAATGTCCATTGTTCCAGTTGGGTTACCTTCATCAATGTATTAGTTAGTCAGTACACTGAAAATTTATGTTAGGATGCAGGAATGCTACATGGTAGTCTCCCGGCTGGCCATACGCTAAACAAAGTGGCTTTCACCTCAGGTATGATACACTAATACATTAATCTTTGCTTATTAATCCAAGTAAAGTAAGAACATGCTTACTCATAGCAGCTTTTCCAAAAAAGTTGCTCATCATGTTCCCTTTCCCCAGTGCCTTGCTGCCTGTCGAAGATGCCTATAAAAAACACAGGAAAACACATGAGATTTTTTCTAGCACTTAGGTGGCTGTTGAAGCAGCACAGTCTCAAACGATCTCTCCAATAGCATAGCACACCATAATGTTGTGATGACAGTCTCTATAATAATCATGCCAAATGTGTGATCATTAGATATTAGAACAAATCTACAACAATAATACAGACCAGACAGTACCTGCCGTAATCTCCAAAGCTTAGTTTCTTATAAAATTATTACCCATGGATGTATCTAAATATTTCTTGAGCACATTTAAAAACTATTTTGTAGGCAGTATGGTACACAATGGAACCCAAAACATTACACTTTGAACCAGAAGAGGTAAAGCTGAATCCCAATTTTACCACTTACTAACAAGTTACGTAAGCCTAGGCTTCTATTTTACCACATGCAAATTGGAAATGATAACTCTACGCACACAGTAAGAAATTGATAAATGTTAGTGTTTCCCTTGACACTTCTCCTTTTCCAAAGAACACAAGTCAATGCCCATCTTAAGTCAATGCCCTTGAGTTAGTTCAGATGACTAAACAATTAAAAAACTAAGGGAAATGAATGCACAATAAGAAAAACAAATGCATAAAAACAGAACAAAAATGGGAAATACACTAGCAAGGCAAGCATATAGGGCAAAGCCCAGAGCGTAAGATGTTACCAAAAATGACATATTGCAATTAAACAATTCCTTGAACTTTGTAATTTTTGAGGTGCTTTCACAAGCATTATTTCATCTGAGTCTCACAACAATCTTGTGATGTGCACAGGCAGGAATTACCATTTTACAGAAGGAGAATCCAAGGTTTAGTGAGAAGTATTATCAAAAGAAAAAGGAACTACTTCAGATGAGAGTATCAAGTATTAAAGGGTTCAAACTAAAGTAGAAAAACCAGAACTATATATCAGAAACTTATATAATTAAACCATTATACTACCACTTGAACTGTTAATACTTTTCTGGTTACCTACTCTGAGCTTTAAAAAAGGCAAGGAAGACTTACATTTGTTAGTTCTTTAGACTCTGTTTTGGTTTCCTTGTTGGTTTCTTGGGTTTTAGTAGCAGCTTTAGAGGCAAACATTCCCATAATCCCCTTGGGCTGCTGGGAAACTTGTTTGGAGGCAGGTGGACCATGTCCATTAATAGTCAGTTCATTGTTTGCTTGTATCTCACTTGATACCTGAAGATTTGACTCTTCAAACTTCTTCGAAGATGAGGATTCAGCAGGAGCTCTAGGGACTGCAGCTGCACATTGTATGGCACTAAACCTGAGGACAGAAATGTTACAGTGAACTAGTATCAGTATCAAATCTTACTTTTCAAATTCATGCTTCTTCTGTAACACTTTCTAACTCTAATATTATAAGATTAGGGACTTTTAGAACTATAATTGCTTTTAGAATTTTTTTGTACAAAATGCATATTTTTGTAAACAACTACTAGAAAGAATAAGTCACTTCCTTTTTTCCCTCCTCTACCAAGAAAGATAGTCACTTGTTTACGTTATACATTTAGTTAGTAAGATATAGGGTTAAAATCACTGTCTTCTCCCATACCATACTGAATAGTCTTTGAAAAAAGCATCCCAATTCAAAAGAATAAGAATGCAACAAACAATAAAAGATTTAGTAATTTTACCATCCTTGGGAAACCAAATGGTTATCCCATGTTCTCTATTATGTGAATGGGACAATTAAGTTCACAAACTAATCCTAGAAAAAATGCTACCACATACCTCATTAATGAATATCACCATGGTCACTTCTGAAGTACTCCCCTTGGGAAGCTACACACTGACACCAGTGCCTAGTCCATCTTTCAAAACACTTTTTCTAGGATGCGTTTGTGAACTTGTCAGACCTTATAGGATGACAGATCTCATGGCCATTCCAGAAAAAGAGTTCCAAAATTGCCTTGAAGGGTGGAGTAGGCTCTGGCTTTGGTGCATAACCTCCAAAGGGGAGTACTTTGAAGGTGACCATAGTGATATTCAGCAAAGAGGTATGTAGCACTTTTTAAAAAATGAGTTCATGAACTTAATCGTCTGATCTTGTAGATGTACCTTTTTCACACAATAAATAATGTAACATTCTGGCTCGGTGCTCACAGCACAGTGGTTACGGCGCCAGCCACATATACTGAGGGTGGCAGGTTTGAAATTGGCCTGGGCCAGCTAAACAACTGCAACAAAAAAATAGCCGGGCATTGTAGGGGGCAACTGTAGTCCCAGCTACTTGGGAGGCTGAGGCAAGAGAATTGGTTAAGCCCAAGAGTGTGAGGTTGCTGTGAGCTGTGACGCCATAGCACTCTAACTTAAGGCGACATACTGAGACTGTCTCAAAAGAAAAAAAAAAAACATTCTATATTATAAATAGGTAACAGATTCAGACTTCTCAGAGGTTATACTTAAAGCACAACTTTTCCTAACAAAGAAAAACATTTTATTTTCCTCAGTCTTTTGCTTACTGGGGGTAGGTATGAGCTCCTTAAAGGTCTTATTTGTTTTTTAAATTTCAGGCACCCAGCATAAAACCTAACAATAGCCAAGTAACAGGAAAGACAAGTTGAAAGAATGACAAAGTGAGGCTTCTGGCTTCTCCCTTCCTTTAGTGTATCACCTCAATTTGGAGTGGGAGATGGGGGAGATTTAGAAACTACATGGTGGTAGCGATTATCTTCAAGATCAACCAGGCACAACTTTTCAGAACACCTGCTAGAATACCTAGCCTGAGAAAAAAATCCCTGATAAATCATTTCAATAGTATTAATAACTTTAGACTAAGCAGCCCCAAAGCCAGAGTCAACTGCTCCAAAAATCTTCCACTGATTTATTACAGTCAGAAAACCCTACAGTGATACACATCTTTTGTGCATCAGAGTTAATAACAGACGGAAATCATTTACTTTCACCCACCGCTCTTCCTTTCTGGCCTTGCAGTGCTTCCACATACAAGGAAAAAGGCAATGTTTTATTTCATTTTCAACATCTAAAGTTGGCTTGAGACAACTCTTTCGCTGTTTGGTCTGCATTCCACACCTTAAGGTCAAGACCAGGATTTGGCAACAAGGAAGAGACCAAGTTAAGACCAGGAGTATGTCCGAAGAGAGAAGAATCTCTGCAATACTAAAATTTCAACTTTCTTCCTGTCACAGCACTTCTTAAAACACACAAAATCATGAGTCAGATCTCAGGTGGCCCATAATTCTCAGGACCAAATACTTCTTTACTGGAGATAAATTTTTCACATTTCTACTGAGGATACTTTAAGTATTTAGGTAAAGTTCCACTGAAGTGCTTCCTATTACCATACTTCTACTTGCCATGTCTATTTTAGAGGGCCCTGTGCAAATTTCATTTGAACTTTTGAGATGCTTTTTTTATTTGTTCACTTTCTAGATACAATGGAAGATCTGATTTTTAGAGCTTGACATATCAAACCTAGATTTTAACACACATTATTTTTGAAATCTAACAATATATTTTATATAAACTTACCAGGGTGTTAATGTTTTCTTAGAACCTTCCCTAAAAGACACAGGACTTGTAAATTATTCTTTGGCTATATAATTATATTTATATGCTTATTTTACTCAAGGTTTCGAACTAAAGAAAAAAAGAACTCTTATCATTAATTCATTCAACAGTTACTTACTGAATACTTATTATAAGCCAGGAAGTACTTTGGGTATATAGTTAACAAATTAGACATGATCCTCATTCTCATGGGACTTACAGAAACCTGTTTGTTGTTCCATTTTACTGTTAAAGAGTTACACATATTCATTGTCTTACTTTCTTATGTCCCCATTTACTCAGCTGACCAGAACAGATTTACGGGTAGTCCACTTAAAATGTTCTTACCAAAGCCATCATTAAATCCAATGGACACTTTTCTTTTTTTTTTTTGCAGTTTTTGGCCGGGGTTGGGTTTGAACTTGCCACCTCCGGCATATGGGGCCGGTGCCCTACTCCCTTGAGCCACAGGAGCTGCCCAATGAACACTTTTCAGTTCTAATCTTACTTGGCTTCTTGACAATGCTTGACATTGTTGACCAGTCCCTCCTTCTAAAATTCTTCCATTAGCTTCTGGAGCCCAGTGTACTCTTGATGATTTTCTTCTTGTCTCTGCCTTCTCCCTATGGTCCCCTCTTTTCCCACCTTTTTGCTAAGTGCTTAACATGTATTAAGCCATTTAATCTTCTATAATCTTGTGAGGCTGTCAATTTTGTTAGCTTTACTGATAAGGAAATTGAAGCATAGAAATCAAATAATTTGCCCAAGTCACACAGCTAGTAATTATGGCCTACAGTTTTATTTTCTGCCACTCTTTCATTCTATACGTTCTGTCTGCATGACTACTGCTATGGCTTAGTTACTTACCTATCCCTCCCTGATTCCAAAATCTTTATCTTCACTCTAGATTTCTCCTTAGCTCTGGACTCACTTATCTATTGCAATGGACATCCCCAAGTGAACTTCCCACAGGTTTCTCAAACTTGGCAGGGCCCAAACCTCACTCATCATTTTTCCCTCTCCTAAAGCATCACAAGCCAGAAACATGGGTATCATCCTTAACACTATGAACAGCCACACCTGACATCTTGTTTCCATCTACTATCACACATTGAGATTTTTGATGGTTGTGATTCTTTAACCTTTCTACCGGATAATTGCTATTTTCACCCTGGATCATTGCAATACTTCTCCTCTCTGATAGCCTTGCCTCTAGATTATCTCTCTCTATTCTATCTTGAATACCACAGTTAGTGATCCTTCTAAAATTCATTTTTGATCACTTCACTTGATCTGCTTTAAAATGTTTAGTGGCTCCCCAGCACTCTCTGAATAAAGTCTAAACTTCTTATCTTAGTTGGCCTCTTCAGTCTTCTAATTATTTCATACCTCTCATCCTATGTTCCAACCACAGAAAACTAGTATGGTTTTACACAGCATTATATTTTCTGTCTTAGCTCTGTCTTTAATCTCCCATCTCTCCTTTGCCTGGCTATTTCTACTGTACTTTCAGGACTCGACTTTAATGTTATACGCTTTAGGAAGATTTTTCTATCTTGCCACCTAACTTGACCCATCTAAACATGGAGGATAAATGCATCTTCAGACATCTTCCTACACTATTACTCCTATTACAGCACTCCCATACTGTCTCCCACAAGATCATCAGTTCCATGAGCAGGTACTGAGCCATATTCACTATGTAGTATGTAATATGTCATAGGTACTCATCAGATACTGAATTCAAATCATCTTACTTAGTACCTGTCAAAGTAGTAGGTGTTAAATATGTTTAGGAAACTGACATGAACTCTCAATAAAATCCCACAAAGCAGACATTATTACAGCTAATTCAAAGATGAAGAAACCAAAGCTCCAAGAGTTCAAGTAATTTGTCCAATGCCACTGGACTATTAAGCAGCAAAGTCATGACTGAAGCCTATGACCATCACTTTCCAAAACGTACATACATTATAGCCCACTACCTCCCTATGCTGTGAAGGGAAGGATGCAAGAGTTATAAGATCTTATCCTGGTTATGGAAGCCTAGGAAAAAAATAGCTTTTGACAGAAAGTAGAGAGATATCAGATTAGGAATAGTTTTTTAAAGGACAACATTTTGAACTGGTTCTTGAAGGATGGGTAGGAATCAGACAAGTAGAGACTGGTGTGGGGGAACTAGAGGGGGCGGATGAACATTTCTCGTGGCAGTGACAGGATAAATATATGAGAAATAGATTTATGGGTAGTCTGCTGGGGTTTTCAATATGGGTTGTGGCTGCTATTTTTCACCTTATGATGTACTAATAAAACCAGGCATGTGTCTTACTGCAAGATAAATGGGGTTTTACTAGACTTGGCATGCAGTCTTAAGAGGCAGCCACTGTGTAAACATCTTACAAAATCAATCCGTAAAGAAGCCCACAAGGAACACGAAGGAGCTTACTTGCTGCAGTTCTGCAAGTTGCTTTTAAGGATGTCATAGTCAGTATTGAACAGAGGCCCACTGTCCTTTAGCATGGCTTTCTGGACGCTGTACACATGGATGCTGGCAGTCACAGCTAGCTTGGACTTCACTGCTACAAGTCAACAGGAAAAGTAGTCTGTTAATACACAAACTTCATAGCATGTGGGGACTTTAACAAGAAACCCTTCTGCATTAAAACCATTTGCAATTTGTGGTGGTCTAAAAAATCTAATAGGCCAAACAGCCACATTTACAGTATAACATCAACTCTTCTGTCTGTAATGGGAACATTATAACAAGGTAGGTGGTGGTGAGTCATTTCTAAGTACAGCACCTGTGAGGGTATCACTCATCCAGTGGACACTTAGTAAATATTAATTAATGATTGATGATGACTATGATGATCTATTTTTTTTAAGTCAGAGAAGAACCTTACTCTCTAGCACATAATTAAAGAAGAAAAAGTAATCTCTATCTGAGAAGACTCATTTATGTATTTCAATTTTAGTTTAGAGAAAGCAACTCTATATATGGAACAAAAATATTACTAATTAGATTACATCTGCAGAGGAAAAACACAAAAGAACATCACAAAAACAAATTTTAGGTTCCACAAGGGAACGAATTGTGCCTAACTTGTTCTGCATCCCCAGTGCCTAACATACAGTAGATAATCATTATGTATCTATATATAGAATGAAGAAATCTTGCTGCCTACCACTGTAGGAATTCAGAGGAAAAAAAGATGGACATCCCCACCACCTTGAATACTTTAGAGTTAATTTGGCAAGCAAATGCCCCCATAACACTGAGAGGAGCCTTTATATACAAAATTCAACAGAACAGGTTTTGTCTTGAAATATAGGTCTAAGATCACAAGGACTGATTCTTATTAAATTCGTCTGAATTGAGTTTTTAAACAATAGAACAGTAGCATTAATAGTCTTGAAACTGTGGACAAATTTAATTTAGAAGTCTTTTGGATTTCTAGAAAAGCATTCTTTAATTTACTTTCTAAACAAAAACATTATGGAATACAACATAATATTTAGAGACTATTGTCTTTTTATAGTTGAAGAAAGTATCCCATATGGTATTCATAATAGTTTTTTGTGTGTCTGTCACAAACTTTGTAAGCCAGTGATAAAAGTGCTTTATAAATGTCAGCAGCTATTGGCTTTAAAAAATGTGAAGTTAGGCAGATGCAGTATCATATTTTAACATGTTTCTAAAACTACTAATAGAGCTCTTCAGTTAAATAACTAAATAAATTATATGCAGATGTTAGGGGCAGATTTATTATTAAACCTACATTAATGCCATAAGAGGAAAAACTTGCTCAATCATTAAAACACTTACCTTCCAATTTATCTTCTCTCACTACTGCAACCTTGTGGCACTATAAGGAAATAACATTTCATTAGTGTATATAGTATTTGCAACTTTAAAGTTTCACATTCCAATGTGTATGGATGTGAAATTAGGAAAACACTAGCTATTTCTTAATATCTATATATTACAATTTAATAAAGTCAGACTAATTTTTAATTTTTTACTCTAAAACTTCTCAATAAGGTTAAGGAAAGTAATAGATTTCAATGCTACAATTAAAAAAAAATAGCATCTCCTGTCAGTATGAGGAAAAGACTTTTTAGTGAGGTATTTAATGAGAATTATTGCATAATTGTATGGAACCAGGTAAAAATTAGATTTGTCCTTCATACCACATGCCAGAATAAGTTCTAAATGGATCAGAGATTTAAGTGTAAAAACTGAAAACATAAGTGTACTAGAAGAAAACATGGAGAGTTCCCTAAATATAACTTAAAATCTGGAAATAATCCAAATGACCCACAAAAACTAACAAATCAACATTTGAATGGTAAAAAAACTTTAAGCAAAGTACAAAGACAAATGATAAAGTGGGAAAAGTATCTATAACATATATCATAAAAGATTAATACATAGCTTCTAAAAATAAAGAAAACAGACTAACAACCCTTTAGAAAAATGGGCAGTTGTATAAACAGACAGTTTACAGGAAAAGAAATGCATATAACCCTGAAACACAGACAACATGTTTTTTATGGAACAGGCACCCTCATACATTATTGGTGGGAATAAGAAATGGAGGACTATTTGGCAATATCCAACAAAAGTACATGTACATTTACTCTTTGACCAAGCAATCCAGCTTCAGGAATATAACCAAATATAACCCTAACACACACTAGCAAAAGTATTCAAAACACATATATGCTAAGCTATTCATGACAGCACTACTTTAAAAGCCAAAGATTACAAATAACCCAAATAACTAACAAAAAGAAACTGCTGAATACACTAAGGCATATCTATCAATGTAGTATTATGTAGTACTATTATTATTACAATAAAATATTATTATTACTACTGCAATGTAGTATTATTATTCTTATAATAAGCAATTTCTATAATTGCTATGGAGTGACGTTCAGGACCCACTGTGAAACAAAAAAAAGCAAGTGAAAACTAAGTTGCATGAAAATAAGTATGGTATATAAACTTTTTATAAGCAAGAAGGTAATATGAATATATATTTGCTTAAATATGATATACAATATTTATATAATAAATATATTATACAATATATAAGTGTACAATAACAAAAACAGTGGAAGGAAAAGGCAAAACCAATACCTGTAAGGTAAAGAAGGGAACCTTTATTGAAAGCAAAAACAAAATTGAATTTAACTAGATATTGAATTGGTGGCTTTACCACAGTGGGGAATCAAGTGACTCTGAAACACAGGATGACTGTGCACCTTAGTAAGACATATCCTACAGACAAAGAACTGCAAAGAAATCTGAAACTATTTTCAGTAATCGAATTGTTAGTAATAATATTGGTTTTGCTTTTCTAGACCTCATATACTTGGCTAAAGCAAATACATATTTCTATTAATGTTAGGAATCACCAAAATTTACAACATAAGTGAAAAGAGTAATATAAAAATCAGAAGTTAAAGTATAATCATAAATTTGAACTGGGAATATTAGTATGTTTTCATAATGTGTTTTCTCTTTAAAAAAAAAAAACACAAACAAACCAAGCATACCTAAAAATGTCATTTTCATTGGTTTATTCCAGGAAAGAAAAAAATGTCATGTTCTGCAAAATTACACACTAAAAATTACAGAGCTTGTTATAAAAATTATAGAGCATTAGGAAGTAACCACTCAAAACCCACGCAGCTTGGTTCGAAGAGCCCCCAAACACCAACTTGTACCTCAAGAAAATTTGGGCAGCCCAGACGGTTCAGTGTGGCTAGCTGCTGCCTCAGCATTTATGAAAATGCATAAAAACAATGGAGTAGCAGTGCCAGCTGGTGCCATACGAATGGAGACCAGAGTGGAGCCCTGATTTAACGCATTCCTGTTAATATAGACTAAGGACACAAAACTAAGTTTAGCACCCACAAACCCAGAGTCTAGCACGGGCCAAGTTCCCTGGCCACTTTCCCTAGTAGTTAGGGAAAACAGGGCTAGTTGACCAGAAAAAATTCTTCATAGGAAAGTTTCCAGCTAATAATACAGAAGGATTTGTAATCGCTAGTGAATTAATGATTTAGGCAGTGATACAGCTAAAATCATTAGATGAAAAGCTAATGGGGAACTCAGAAAGGATAAATGAGGATGACAGCCCTTCACATCACACAAAGAGAATCAACCAAGCATTAGCTTGAAATTTTCAAATAATTCTCGGAAAGAATCTCTGGGATGAGATTTGAAGAATGCTTTAACTTTCTGTTTATTGTTAAATGTTTTTCATAATCACAATAATTGGAAAAATAAAATTTATATACATATACACATATGTTTTTTTTCCCTTGAAATAAAGTCTATGTTGTCCAGGCTAGAGTGCAGTGGCACCATCATACATAGCTCACAGAAACCTCAAATTCCTGGGCTCAAGCGAGTCTCATGCCTCAGTTCCCAAGTAGCTGGGACTACAGGTGCCAGCTACCACATCCAGCTGATTTTTCAATTTTTTTGTAGAGACAGGGTCTCACTCTTGTTCAGGCTCTCAACATCAGGCCTCGACCTCAACAACACAGGAATCCTCCTGCCTCAGCCTCCCAGATTGCCAGTGTTATAGCTATTAGCTACCTCATAGGCCAAAATTAATATTTTTTTATTAAAATCCACACAAAGCCTGTAATATCTTTTTTCTTTCTACAAACACTTACAACTTTAAAAAGAAATTAGAACAATTGAATAACAAAACCTGCTATTATGCTTAAAAATTTGCCTTTCCCTAAGAAGACTGCCTTTAAGGAGGTAAACAACCACACTTGGTCAGTTAATTCTAAAGTGTTCCAAAGAGCTTCCCAGTTGAGGGTATTAGGAGAGCAAGCACAGGGTCCAAAATCCTGCCAGCCACTTCAACCATAGCAACCTGACTCTTAATTTATTTTATATAAGGAATTCTGATTATAATTGTTTCAAAAAGCATTCTACTTAAAAACACTGAATTTAAAAGAGGGCACAATTTAAATGCCCTCTTATAGGTGGGTATTTGGCCTGTAGTCCCAACTACTCGGGAGGCTGAGGCAAGAGAATCACTTAAACTCAAGAGTTTGAGGTTGCTGTGAGCTATGATATCACAGCACTCTACTGAGGGTGACGTAATGAAACTGTCTCAAAAAAAAAAAAAGCCGTCTTAAATTTAAAAATGGAAGGCTCTCTACAAGCAAGCTATGACTTAGTAATTTTTAACTTAGTAAACATTGCTTTGAAAATGGTCTCAGAAAAAGGCACTGAGGAACACAATCTGAACGCATTTTCAGTTTCATCCAAGAATCTTCTGGACTTTGAAGACTAACTAGGAAAACAAATTAAGGACCCCAAATTATGATGCGGCAGTTATAATGCTGTAGTTAAGGAGTAAAAAATCTACATTATCTTAAAACATAAATTCGTCAGTTTGGATCCTACCCTAGAAGATTTCTGAGATCTCAAAATTTTATGAAAGTTAACATATGCATTTTTCTTTCAGACTCTCAAAGCGATCAGTGACCAAAAAACAAAAACAAAAAAATCTAATTTAAAGGAACATAGCAATTCCCAGATAAAGACTTTACTACATCTAGATTGAAGGTGTTGGCATAACTAAAGAAAGAGATGGAAGAGGTTCATTAACCTTGGCAATAGAAGACAATATGACATTCAGCTGTAAACTTTAACAGTATCTATTCAACAGCCATACAGGAAGAGAATTCTGAAGGTGGGTTTATCTGAGAGAAAGTGAATCAGGTCTACTACACTTCTGTATTTCAAAGACATAGTGACATCTGACTCTACACCTCAAGTATCTTGATTATCATTTGACTTGTCAAATAACTAGCTAACAAGGAAAGAATATGCAGGCTGGAGAATATAAGGATCTGATCTCCTTAGCAGTTGTGTGTCTACTTATGAACTACTAAATTGACATTCCAGTTACAGTACAGTGGCATCAGCATAGCTCACTGCAACCTCCAACTCCTGGGCTCAACATGATCCTCCTGCCTTAGGCTCCTGAGTACCTGAGGCTATAGGTACATGTCACCCACGCCTCACGAACTTTTCTACTTTCAGTAGAGATCAGGTCTCGCTCTTGCTTAGGCTGGTCTGGAACTCCTGAGTTCAAGCAATCCTCCCAATTCAGCATCCCAGATACTAGGATTATAGGCATGAGCTACCATGCCTGGTCATATTCTAGTTTAAAATCTCACATGCTTGGGATCTATCACTTAAAAAAAAAAAATTCAGGGCTCAGCGCCTGTGGCTCAATTGGCTAAGGTGGCGGGTTCGAATCCTCAGCCCGGGCCGCCAAACAACAATGATGGCTGCAACCAAAAAATGGCCCGGCGTTGTGGCGGGCGCCTGTGGTCCCAGCTACTTGGGAGGCAGAGGCAGGAGACTGGCTTGAGCCCAGGAGTTGGAGGTTGCTATGAGCTGTGATGCCATGGCATTCTACCCAGGGGGACAGCTTGAGGCTCCATCTCAAAAAAAAAAAAAAAAATTCAGGCTTGGCGCCTGTGGCTCAAGCGTCTAAGGCGCCAGCCACATACACCTAAGGTGCTAAGATGGTGGGTTCGAATCCAGCCTGGGCCTGCCAAACAACAATAATGGCTGCAACTAAAAAATAGCCAGGTGTTGTAGCCGGTGCCTGTGGCCTCAGCTACTTGGGAGGCAGAAGCAGCAGACTCGCTTGAGCCTAGGAGTTGGAGGATGCTGTGAGCTGTGATGCCATGGCACTCTACCCAGGGGGACAGCTTGAGGTTCTGTCTCAAAAAAAAAATTCAGTCAATATTTTGATAAATCAGGGATTTGAACCTAAGATTATAAGGGAAAGTCAAAGGAAAGGAAAACATATGTTAGTAGAACTGAGAAGGGACCCTGATCTTTGAACCAAGTCCAGTGGGGCTTGTAGTGGTAAAAGCAAAAGAACCTTCAGAAAGGACGTTTGAAGGAAGTGAGAACAGAGGAGGTATGGCTTACTTTTGGAAGGAAGCCAGAGAAGGAGAATTATTAAAGTTCCTAGGGCTCAGTCTAGTATAAGAAAAAGAAGGAGATATCTCAGCAGAGCTTTTGGTGCCTACCATGACATGGGAGCAGTCAGTCATCCCAGGGCCCCTCAGAGGGACATGGAAGTAGCTAAGAGAAAGCTATGGTCAAGATGATGAGAACGCAGCAGTGACCTGTGTTGATACATGGTCAGATACTAGATGGGATTATAAAAGGAAGATGCAGAATAAAGATGTTCCCAGCCCATGTACCACATTAGCTTAGTCCCTGCCAACAACTCCTACCCTTCAGCCACTTAGGCATGAGCTTGCCAAAATGAATGCTCTAAATTAAAATAAAGTTCAATTCAAAGAAATAAAATTATATTTTGTGAACAACTAAGTTTTTGAAAAAGCTGAAGACTAACCCCTACTGTCCCCAAGGAACCTTCAGGAGGAAACAAGAGGTATAGGGAATAAAGGAAATAGTCTCCTAACACCTTGTTGCCTAGGAAAACTGTGCAATCATGAGTCTATGCATCATAGCCAACATATTATCCAAACTTCTCAGTTTTAGTCTAGAAATCCAAAATAATCATCAATTTCAAATACCTTTTAAAACTTCTGTAATACTGAATTTTGTTTTTTTCTCTCGCCTTTATTATAATGCTGTTGATAGCTCAAACCCATTTAAGCACATTATAGGATTCTGAGAACTTACAGAATGTCCATTCTGAATGAGACTGCCAGATACCAAATAGGTGACGTGCAACTGGGCTCCTGAATTTTCCTTTCGCTTCCTTTCAACATAGTCATACAGCATCCTGGTCCAAAGAAAAGAAGGCACAACAAGTAAGTCATCAATAGTTTTTACCTCATCAATTCTTAATTCATGACTTAAAAGTTAGATATATGAAATCGGATAGTCCATCAAATTTTCTAAACAGCAGCATATTTGCTTGGTCTTATGCAAAGTTAAAAAAAAGATCGACTATAGATGGAACATGAGGATTAGAGTCAACTTGTATTGCGCTGGCACAGTAAGTAACTGAAATAAAAATAAATCTAATAAATGGACAACAGAGACTGAACCTGCATTAAAACAATGATATATAATGGATAGAAGGTGAATCAAGAAGCTAGGTGTGGTGGCTTACACCTGTAATTCCAGCAACTCAGGAGGCAGAGGTGGGAAAATCACTTGAGCCCTAGAGTTCAAGATCAGACAGGACAATATAACAAGACCCAATCTCTAAAAAATTGAAAGGAGGAAAAAAAAAAAAAAGGCCAGGCCTGGTGGTGCCTGTAGTCCCAGCTACTTGGGAGGATGAAGCAGGACGAGAACCTAGGAGTTTGAAGTCATGTGAGCTAGGCTTACACCATGGCACTGTAGCTTGGTCAGCAAGTAGAGTAACACTCTGTCTCAAAAAGAATAATAAAAATTTGATTTAGCAACAAAAAGATATCATTTGTCTCTTATTTTAAGAAACATTTACTGAGTGTATATCATACCTCTGCCAAGGACAGCCAGAAACTCAAAAATCCTCAGAGAAACTCAGCCTATACTATTGATAATTCTCTTCTTGAAATGTTCCCTCTCTTGGCTTCCATGAACCCATGCCCCACTGGGTGTCCTGCTACTCTTCCACATAAGAGTAGCCTCTGCTTCATTTCTTGCACAGACCTCTCCGCCTCCTCCCTTTCCACAACTGTTGGTGTTCAGTCTTCAGCAATCTTTTTACTCTGTGTCTTAGAAATGTCCAACTATCTCATCTGCCTGGGTCTGAGGGGTTTTCTGGGATGAGAGGCTTACAGTGCCCAAACTGACCATCCTGGGCAAACCAGGATGGTTGGTCACCTTACTACTATTCTCCTTGGTCTATTTCATTCACACTCATGGTTTCATCTATCCCTGACAACATCATCTTCTGCTCAAACTATCCAAGCCAGAAATCTAGGTGTGTTTATCCTTCACTTCTCCCTATCCAATGAGTTGCCAAGTCTTGTCAGCTTTCTCTCCCAAGGAATTCTTTTTTTTTTTTCCCCCTTTTTTGCTTCAGGGTCTTGCTCTGATACCCAGGCTGAAGTGTAGTGACTTTGATCATAGTTCACTGCAACCTTGAATTCCTGGGCTCAAGTGATCCTCCTGCCTCAGCCTCCTAAGTAGCTGGGTCGATAGGCACAAACCAAGGTGTCTGGCTAATTTTTCTAATTTTTTGTAGAGATGAGGTTTTGCTCAGGCTGGTCTCCAACTCATGGTCTCAGCAATCCTTCCACTTTGGTTTCTCAAAGTGCTAGGATTACAGGTGTGAGCCACTACACCTGATATCTTCCAAGGAATTCTTGACTCCATGCCCTCCAAATCTCTTGACTAGATTATTTCAATTCCAAGTGTCAATTCCTCACCTATCTTCCTTATCCATGATGCTGCCACGGTGAAATTTAAAAATGCAAATAAACTCTTTCAGCCAACAAAGCTTATTGCGTGGTTACTTATGTTCTATACCTTGGGGACAGAGCAGTGAAAAAAGCAGTAGAAGTTCCTATCTTTTTAGAGCTTACATTCTACAAGACACAAATAAATAATATATAATCTCAGATGGCAGAAGGTCTATGGAAAAGATAAAGGTAAAGAGCATGAAGAGTTCTGTTATTGTATATAAGGGATTCGGGAAGGCCTCATTAGCAGGAACCACTAATGTGGATATCTTGGGGAAGAATATGCCAAGCTAAGAGAACAGCAAATGTGATTCTGAGGCAAGAATGTTAGCAAAGTCCAAGGAACCAAAAGGAGGACAGTATGCTGTAGTAAAATAAGAAAGAATAGGGGGAGGGGGAGAGAACAGACAGACATTGGCTTTGTAGCTTCTGTAAGGAAGCCATCAGAAAGGGCAGAAGTAATGTGATCTCACCTTTTAGAAGGATCTATACGTGCTATGTGGAAAGGATACTGTAGCGGGGCACAGAGAGAAGCAAAGAAACCAGTTAGGTTACCACAATAATCTAGCCTAGAGATGGTGCTGGCTCAGGTTGAAGTGAAGTAGTAGGCAGAGGATGAATTCTTACTGTGTTTTAAAGGGAGAATCAATAGGACTTGATACACTATTTGAGGTGTGAGGGAAAGAAGAGTTATGGATGATTGGACTGAGCAATACAAAGAATGAAGCTGTCGTTCACTGGGGGGAATAGCAGGAGAAGCAGGTGTTTGGAGGAAGAATCAGGAGTTAGGTTTTGGGGCATGTTAAATTTGTGGTGCCTATTAGTCATTGTTGATATTGCACTTGTAGTTGGCTATTCTTTTCTGGAGTATTATTCCTTGTTCCAAAGTTTTCAGGAGCACTCCATCCCGTAAGGATCAACCTCAAATCCCTTAGCAACAACATGAGAGGCCATTCTTGTTCTGGGTTCTCTCTCTGACCATTCTCCTCACGCCCACACCATTTTCACTTTATGAAACGTTCTGCAATTCCCCTTGTTCCTTCTTATATGTCCCTCCTTCTGCCTGGAATGTTCTCCTTAGTCTTCATCCACCTAATTCCTTATTAAGACAGCTGTTCAGTTATCACCTCCTATGCAGAGCCTTCCCTAACACCACCAGCCAGCAGGATACTACTACCTTCTAAACTCTAACAAAATCTATCCCATATCTATCATTACAGCATCTATCACACTATATTCTAACTACTTAGTTTATCTTCCATCCCCACTAGACAATAAGCTCCTTGAGGACAAAAATGTGCTCCATTCAGCATTTCTGTTGTTCCTCTATCTTACTTTCTAGTGTTTCCTCCACTGTAACAATATGTTAGGACAGATGAGGTAACACAGATCCATTAACATTTTGGATTATTTATGCTAGTTTGGACCACAAAAGACACAATAGGCAGGTACTATGCCCAACAAGCTCCTGACTTTGCTGGCCAAATGCAGTGACTTTTATCTACAACTCGTGGTCTTGCCTGTATCATCACAGTCATTGCCTTCTATACATTTGTCATCCTACATCAACCCCTGTTCTCTCTTATATTAATGAAAAATTCAAACCAAGCTATTTTATTTTTTGTGAGACGTGGTCTTGCCATGTTGCTCAGGCTGATCTCAAACTCCTTGCCTCAAGTGATCCGCCCACCTTAACCTCCCTAAGTGCTGGGATTATAGGTGTAAGCCAATGTGCCTGACCTGAAATTACCTTGTTTTAATCAATGAGGGGAGAGACCTTGTCTGTTAGGTTTACTGTTCTATGACAAAGCCTAAAATAATGCCAAAAATATAGGACAAACTAGGATGGAGAGAAATGAAAAAAAAAGGCTAAAAATATAATAAGAACCGAAAAAATTGTTCTTGAATGAATGTAAGCAACTCAGTAACAACCATGCCCTCAGGGCCAAGGGTGTAAATGCTTCTATTCTACTATAGGTAAAGAAAAAAAGGTGCAAAAGAATCTCTAAGTCGGAAGTGCATTAATGTACATAGTTACCATTCAATAAAAAAAAATAAAATAAAATAAAAAAGAATCTCTAAGTCTGTTTTCTCATTTGTTAGAAAACAGTTCATAACACCCATCACAATATTATGAATTGTTACAAACATTATGTGAGAGAAAGATTTGTGAGATACCATAGTGTTTAGCCAGGTGTGGTGGCTCATGTTTGTAATCCTAACATGCTAGGAGGCTCAATCCTGACATGTGCCCAGGAGTTCAAGATCAACCTGGGAAATAGTGACACCCCATCTCTACAAAATACATGTTTAAAAACATTAACCTGTAGCACAGTGGTTACAGCGCCAGCCACATACACCAAGGGTGGTGGGTTGGAACCCAGCCCGAGCCAGCTAAACAACTACAACTAAAAAAACCCGTTGTTGTGGTGGGCACCTGTAGTCCCAGCTACTTGGGAGGCTGAGGCAAGAGAATAGCTTAAGCACAAGAGTTTGAGGTTGCTGTGAGCTGTGATGCCATAGCACTCTACAAAGGGTGACATAGTAAGACCGTCTCAAAAACAAAAACATTAGCCAACCGAGGTGCCCTGTGCCTACAGTCCCAGCCTCTTGGGAGGGTGAGGCAAAGGATCACTTATGCCTATGAATTTAAGGTTGCAGAGAGCTACAATGGAGCTTGTACTCTAGCCCAGGGATAGAGCAAGACCCTATCTCAAAAAACAACAAAACACACATACAACCAAAATCAACAAAAAAACCCCTCACAATGCTTAGTATACATTCAGTATTTACTGACACTCATTATATGCTAGGTACTGAAGATACAATAGCATATTATATTTTTCAAAGATGGCTGAGACACCATCTTCTATTCCATAATGTTCTACATTTTCCTATTTATGGATCCTCCCATTGAGAGTTCATCCCCATCCCTTAAACCTGGGAGGGCTACTAACTCACCTCTTGATTTCTGAGGCTAGTAAGAAAAAGCAATTGGCTTCTATCTTGTGCTGGAGCACAAACTTTTAGAGGCCCGAGCTGCTGCAGAAGCAGCTGACTATCTGGAGACGCTATGCTACGAGGAAGCCCAGACCATATAATGCTAGATCACATGCAAGTACTCTGGCCAAGTGCCCCAGCTAAAGCCCCAGCTGAAGGCCAGCATCCACTGCCAGAAATATGCATAAAGATGCCTACCAATAATCAGGTTCCAGTCACCGAGACCTCCCTGGTGAGATGCCAGACATCTTGCACCAAACATAAGCCATTCCCACTGGGCCCTATTCAGATTCCAGACCAAAAGAATCTGTACATGTAATAAAATGATGTTTCTAGCATTACATGGAGTGATTGTTACACAGCAATAGTAATTAGAACAGTGATGAACTTGACAAGTTTCCTGCTTTTGTGGAGATTATATTCTAGTGAGAAAAAATATCATGACAGTACTAAGAATTATAAAATGCTGGGATAATTGTATACCAACATACGAAAGAATGAAGTTGGACCTTTTCCTTACACCATAGTCAAAAAATTAACTATAAATGATTCCTAAAAGACATAGTAAACATTTATACATTTTAAGTGCTTCACTTAAAAATCAGCTTGAACACCTACAAGCTTCAGGGTATTCTTATTGAGAGGACTTAAGCATTTTTAATATTAACAAGCTGATCTGTAGAAAACTTAAAAATAGTGATAATTAGGAATGATAAAAAAAAAACAAACCTCCAAATGGATCATAGAATTAAATGTAAGAGTCAAAACTACAAAACTCTTAAGAAAAAACACAGGAGTAAATCTTTCTTTTTTTTTTTTTGAGACGGAGCCTCAAGCTATCCCCCTGGGTAGAGTGCCATGGCATCACAGCTCATAGCAACCTCCAACTCCTGGGCTCAAGCGAGTCTCCTGCCTCCGCCTCCCAAGTAGCTGGGACCACAGGC
>CAUYQV010027624.1:0-19892 GCA_963574575.1 Galagoides demidoff | reverse complement strand
GGATCACACATACATTTTTATGCTGAAAGGATAAAGAAAATAAACAACCTTTCTCTAATTCAGGTATTTTTTATGTCTAGAAATAACATCCATATAAACTTGAACTGCTTGTGTGCTTTTTGAAATAGATCAAATTTTCTAAGTATGTGATGAATTGACAGAATGTTTACAGAGTAAAAGGGTAATTTGTTATGCTGAAAACAGTTTATTAAGCATAGCATATTATGTAAGGTAAATAATAAAACAAACATTGGGGGATGCACCATTCTACAGGACTGTCTACATATTATGAAGTACACATTATCGTCTTTATATTTATGATGAGAGAAGTGTAGTTCAGAAGGGATAAGACGCTGGCAGAAGCCTTCCCTAGTGTGTAACTGAAATATGAGCACAGGTCTGGCCAAGTCCAAAGCCCCATTATCTGTGGTCATTTATATTTGTCCTCTATGCAGTAAGACGTGATTGTCTGCACATAGATGGAGGTGCATTTGTACATCATGCCCCACCAGTTTTCTATGGAAGTCTTTCTGGTTGGGGGGTGACGGTGGGAAGAGCAGTGAGTCAGTCTGTCCACTTAGACCTCTGTCTCAGTGCAGGGCACGGCGTTCCACAGTCACACAGTTCCCATTTGGTACTATAGAAAAGGGATTTTATTCACTATTATTACTCTAAATTATTAGTTGAAAAGAGGGTTAATATTAAATGCTTCACACATGTATTGACCTGTAGTAGAAACAGTAATAAATGCCACCACTGGAAAAAAAAATACAACAGCATTATGTTATCTTTTCTACAAGACGGACGTAATGCAATTGCCAGACGTGTATATGAAATGGTAAACTGAGAGCAGCGTGTGAAGCAGAACTTCAAATGGCATTGTTTTCAAAGTTAACCTTGGAATATGTGGCTTTCACTAAAAACAGGTAAAAAATTTTCAGTCTCTGTCATTTCAGTGTTATTTGACAAGGTTTATGACCTTGAAATGACCTTGGCCTTGACCCTCTTTTATTCTCTTCTTTATGCTCTTTCAGTAAATCTCAGGTGACTTCATCCACGGCCATGGATTTCAGCGTGGTAGACAACAGTATTGTCCCGACTTCTCCTTCAGCTCTGTACCTTCATCTCCAGCTGCTCTCACCTCTGCACCTGCACGTCTAAAAGGCATCAGAAACTAAAAATGTCTGGCCTTGACTTTTCTCAACTTTATCATACTTAACATGTCTAAATTTGATTTTTTTCATGATACATACTATGAGCCAGGCACTGTTACCAGTATTCTACTCCTCTTAACTCATTTTACCCTTAGAGCAAAACTATAAATGGGTGCTATCATGACTCTAATATTACATATGAGCAAATTGAAGAAAAGAGAGGTCAGTGATAACTAGTCTAGAACAGTGCTTTTCAACTTTTTTTTTTTTTAATCTTACTTGAACCTGTAGTCAAACTTTGGGAGCACACTTAAATTATGTTGATCAAAATAAAGAGTTAAAAAGAGAGTATACTTACTGTGTTTTGAATTTCTTTCAAAAATAATTTAGTTAGTGATCTTTCAATATTTTTGTGTCCCGCCCCCTAAGATCCTCTCATAGCACAGCCATGTACCACGGTATCACTGATCACTGAAAAGCACTGGTCTAGAGTCTGTGTCTTCACAGGCCACCCCACCCTGCAGCACCCACTCTGCTCTCATGTTCCCAAGTGCAGGGGCACTTCTGCCCTCCCAGCAATCATGCCAAGTCGCTCTTTCCCTGTCATCCTGTATAAGATTCTTCAGCTAGACCTGCAACTACATTCTTAAACTATGCCTCAAACCTGGCCACGTCTAACTATCCTTTCTTACTGGATCATCATTTCTCATCCGGTCTATTGTTACAGCTTCCTAACCAGCCTCCTGCCTTCCATTATTTCCTGTGGTTCAGTTTCTGTATGACAGCCAGGACAATCAGGCCTTTCCTTTCTTGGCAAGGACCTTCACCTTTCCCCCATTAATATTAGAATAACATCCCAACTCCTCTCCGGGGGCCTACCCCTCCTGACATGGTCTGCTCCTTGCCTGCCTTTCTGAGCTGATCTCACCCTGGACTCCCTCCCACCCACTGCCTCCCATTCACGTTGACTTGCCATCTGTCTCGACCACACTGAAGTTGTACCATCTGAGAGCTGATTCCTTTTGCACAGAAATTTCTCATCTGAGGATTTTGCATCATAAGCTCTTCTCATTTTGTAAGACTTAGGTCAAATTCTTTTTTTCCCCTCAAATATATTTTATACTATTGTCTACATTTATCTTTCTTATTTCACATTAGTATGAGATTAGAAATGATTAGGTTACATTGTTTGCATTTGTTAGGTAAAGTCCAAGTTGTAGTTGAGCCCTTCACCCAGGGATGTGCCATATACCTTCACTTTGTACACATTAGGTGAGAGCTTACCAATTCCCCTCCTCCTGTCTCCCCTCCCTTCCCACTTCCTCCCCCCACTTGAATTTAATTGTGTTTCACTCTCGTATGGGCATCTAGGTGTTCACTTACTAGTTTCATATTAGTGCTAAGCACAGTGGATACTTGCTTTCCATTCTTGTGATACTTTACAAAAGAGAGTGTTCTTCAACTCCATCCAGGTTAATTCAAAAGATATAAAGTCTCCGTCTTTATATGCCTGAATAGTATTCCATGATATACATATGCCACAGTTTATTAATCCATTCATGGATTGATGGGCACTTGGGTTGATTCCACATCTTGGTGATTGTGAATTAAGCTGCTGTAAACATTCAAGAAAAAAAATCCTTATGGTAAATGTTTTTGCTTTTTTTTCCTTCTGAGTAGATACCTAGCAATGCAATCGTGGGATAAAATAGAAAGTCTACATTTAGCTGATTGAGGATTCTATATACTTCTTTCTCAAGAGACTGTATTAGTTCGCAATTTCACAATTTCACCAACAGAGTCAAAGTGTTTCCTCTCTACAACCTGGGGAAAGATTTTTATGAATAACAATCCATTGGCAGTCACAACAACAACAAAAATAAATAAATGATATTTAGTTAAGATAAAAAGTTTTAGACAACAATTAAAGGATACAGACAACCTTCAGAATCAGAAAAGATATTTTCATTTTACGAATCTGACAAAGGCAGATGACCAGAATCTACAAAGAACTCAAATTAATCAACAACAACAAAAAAAGAACTAGCAATCCCATTTAACAGTGGGCAAGAGACATGCACCGAACCTCCGAAGAAGACAGAAAAATGGCCAACAAACACGTGAAAAAATGATCATACTCCTTAATCATCAGAGTAATGCACATAAAAGCCACTTTGAGATATCACGTAATCCCAGTGAGATAGCCCACATCCCAAAGTCCCAAAACTGCAGATCCTGGTGTGGTTGTGAAGAGAAGGGAGCACGTTTTTTTATTTCTTTGTAAGACAGAGTCTTGTCCAGGCTGGTCTCTAACTCCTGAGCTCAAGCTATCCTCTTGCCTCCACAGTTCTGGGATTACGGGCATAAGCCACTGGACCAGGAGTCCTCCTATATCCAGGAGGCCTTCTTTAACCTCCTTTTTCAAACCAGCATGTCCCCTCTGCCCTGGCCCCAGTGCACAGCATCACTCTGTATCACACACATTTTTATTATTTACCCATCACATTTAAACTTATCTTCTTTATTGACTTTTGAATTGACAGTTCTCTTATAAGGATTCATAAAGACAGAAACTTGTCTATTTTGTCCATAATTCCATCATCAGTCCCTGGAAGTGAGCTTGGTATGCAGTGAACAGTTATGTCTTAAATACATGAATAACCCCAAATTGCCTCCTTGTCTTTATATATATATATGTAAAGGGTGTACACACAGGGTGTCCATACAGTGTAATTGTGCAATTGGACACTACTTTGAATACACACACACATACACGCACATCTCCATAACACAGACTTCTGCAGTTATAACAGGTGCTCAAACATGACTTGTATTCATCTTTTATTATCTGCAGATATTGAATATTACATTTTTAATACAGTTTTTTAATTTCTTAAAATATGTACACATTTTTGGCACCATCCATATACATGTAAAGGTATATATATATATGTATGTATACATATATGTACCTTTATTTAATATCTCCAAAATTTCTTTTCCTTTCTTCAATCCCTTCTAATGATATAAGCATGTCAGTTCTTCTTAATTTAATCTATAGACTAAAAGCATCCTAATAAAAGTACTGGCATTTGGGCATCTCCTGCGCCTCCCGGGAGTTGGGCGCCAGCCCCATGTGCCAGAAGTGGCGGGTTCAAACCCATCCCCAGCCAAAAATTGCAAAAAAAAAAAAAGGACTGGCATTTTATTTTGTGCATATCAGCAAACTGACTTGAAATTTATAAGGAAAGCTTAAAAAAAAAAACAGAATAACCATTACAATATTAAATAAAAAACGAATATGTAACAAAACACAAATAGATTTAACGGACTAAACCTACCTAACTTCAAGACTTACCATAAAGCAACAGTAAACAAGGCAGTGCAGCTATTGGCAAAAGTCTGGGCTAGTAGATGGATGCAACAGAATAGGGGGCCTGAAGATAAATCTCCGTAAATGCAGTCAGCTGAGCTTGGACAGAGGAGTAAAGGTGATACCACAGAACAGAGATCATCTTTTGAAAAATCTTTAAACTCACTAATGTACAAGCTATATTCTAAAGTTTCAGTAAAGTCTAACATATGTAAAAACATCTTAAAAGTTGCCAACAAAATTTTGAAATAGAAATATTGAACAGAAAATTATCTATTTTTCAAGCATTTGAAACATTAATCCAGCAACACTGAGTTTAAAGAGGAACTAACTTTTTCAGTCTTCAAATGTTAATCCCATACATTCAATGCATTCTTAACTTATTTAATGAAGATCATTAACATTACTAATATTTGCAGACGTTTAACAATGTGTTTTTAGCCAGATGTAATTTTGCTATCTGATTCAGTCCCAGATGTTCAGCCCAACTGACAAACTGTCCAGAATAAAGATTATAAATCAAAGATCTCTGCCTTCACTTGTGTGAAATCAGTATATAATGTAAAAGATAACATTAGCAAGTGGTTTGAATTGAAAACTGAGACAATTGTTAGGTCATTCATATTTGTGTTTTATTTTTGTTTAATTCTTATTAAATCATAACTGTATACATTTATGGGGTACAGTGTGATGATTTGATATACAGTGTGGAATGCTCAAATCAAACTGATTAACATAGCCATCACCTCATTTATTTGTTTTGTGATAGGACATTTATAATTGACTCCTTTGCATTGATTTGAAATGTATCCTTGCATTGTGCATATAAACTACCCCTTGTCATTCAACACAATACATTCACAATATTAAACATTTTTGAACAATTCCTTTTAAAATTTACATTTAACTGTTTTACCCAATAAGAAATATAATTATGAAATTCAAATTCAGAACTAGGATCTTCACAGGTGTTATCATAGATTATTTCAGAAATTTGGAAGTGATTTTAAGTCTCCGCTTTTCTATGTGTACAAACACAAGTTTTACATATATGTGTGTATGTGTGTCTATCTCCCTACTAATTTGCACAATTCAAAAATAACATACCAGAACTTAAATGGTAAACATCCTTTTCTAACAAACATCTATTTATGTCATATATATTCACGTTAATTCTTAAAAAAAACTAGTTAAGAAATCGTTTTAATTAAAAATATAATTATAATTTAAATTAGTCATTTAGATTTCGTATTTAATCATAATTGATATACCACATACTTTAAAAGTAGATAATTTCCTCCAATGAACTTTCATTCAATGGAGTTCACATTATGATTATGGATCCACATAAGGAATAATTCTAAAATTACAAAAATCTCTATGTATTGTATTGCTTTGCTTTTTAATAACTTATGTAATACACTTGTTTGATCTGAGGCAAAGGAATAAAATATAATTTGAGTTTTGCCATCCTAGACACTAACCTTGACATCACTGGTCACAAGCACCACTTTCTCCTTCCCCTCCGGAGTGTTCAAAGTCCACGGCAATAAACCTGTGGACAGACAGTGGCTCACTCAGTGTTTTTCTCTGAGTGAGAAGATGACATCTGTGAAGATGTTCTTTTGCCAATGAAAATAACTCAAGAAAGTGCATCATGAAACTTCATGTCCACAATGGTGGCAAATAATATGTCATTAGAGATGGGAGAGGGAGGCTCCTAGGGTCTTTTCTCTGGCAATATTGATTAATATTAGTCAAATATTGATTAATTAGTTTTCTTTTGGTTAATCATTCATCTGATAAAACTCTCTAATTTCAAGAAAGGGACTGTTATCTACTTGGAATATTTGGTCACAAGGAGCAACAGGTAGTAAAAATAAATGCATTCATCTCTTACAGCAAGATTTTTAAAAGTGGCTAAAGCTGACACGTTCACTGAAAAGTCCGCAGGGCCTTTTCACTTGCTGTGAGAAATCCAAAGACATTTATAGTATATTTCTTATTTAAATGGTTTGGCCCCAAAGATCCAAATTTGCAGGTATTAAAGTAATCTCATTTTATTTTTGCCTTTTATTTCTTTGAGCGATACCCCTTCATCAAAGCAATTTTAATTGACAGTAGATGGCCATAAGAATACACATCTCAAAAGTCCAGCTTCAGGCTGTGTAATTGACGGCCAGCCGCAGCTGCTGAGCTCTGAAATGCATTGTCATGTTTGCATGGAGGTCCGCTTTCCACACGCTGTTCCCAGACAATGACTAAACAGGACAGGAAAACTAAGGCAGGTTATTATTGAGTTCTTCTGATGGAGAGTCTGATTTAAGGGATCACTGAAGATTCTCCCAAATCTTGTGGACCTTTATGTAGTCCTGTATTCTGGGGGCTTCTACCAAAGCATCTTTCCTTCCCTCTCTCTTTCCTCCACTCAGGGTCAGACATGTGTGGTCACCAGATAGCTCTCTCAGTCCCTGAGAAGTATTAAAATGGTGTTTTCTAGATTGAAATGATTTCTGAATGAAATTGATGTCATAGAGAAAGGATGAGTGCTGGCTGTCCACAAATGCCCAAAGTGTGGGGTCTGACCTCAAGGAATAAAAAGGGGTCATTTCCTCTAAACTCTGACAAATATCAGAGATCTCCACAGATCCCCGAAGTCACTACATACAGTTAATTCCCCCCATTAGCTCCCTAATAGCTCTGTTATTTCCCTATATATAAACATAACACCAAAATAATGTTCAGCATACCAAAAGTGGCCGCAAAATAACTGTTTCAAATGCTGATCTCAGGCTGCATGATAAAAGCCCTATCACAGAAGCTTGTCTCAGATGGATCCCAGTGTGGCAGGATAAAAAGAAGAGTGAAAGGAACAAAAAGAAAAAAAATAAGAAAGAAAAGACCACTAGAGCAAGGTTTCCTATCATATTCTGTATTTTGTCTCCTTTGTAACATGTTTATCTTAATCAGCCAAAACTCAATGAAATGCATTCTCAACAGTAGAATATATGCATAAAAGATTCAATCTGCAGTCTTGAAAAGAACAATTATTTGTTCTGTTAACCTATAGAAGTGATAGACGATTAGGAAGATGAACTGATGTTTAGGAAAAAAACAATGTGAAAAGTCTCCTTTCTTCTCATCCATCTGAATGAGGACATAAAGGGGCAGAGTGAGAAAACAGCTCTGATGGGAATGTTGGCTGAGAACACTCATCACTCTGTTGAATAGAACAGAGCCTGACACCTTGCAAACGGTCACAATTCTCATTATAGAAAAGGCTTTGGACTGGCCTACAAAAAATTGTCTTCATCTCACTGAGCTGAGCATCAAATTATATAATCAATATAGATTTAAGACCACAGGGTTGACAGGTACACAAATTAAGGTAGATGCCATTTCTAGGTAGATGTCACTTAAAGGGTTTTATACTTAATTATACAAACTGAGCAGTAAAGAAAGTTCGGAAATATTTCTGTAAACGTCTCAATTAAAACATTAAACATCTTTCTCTGAAAAAATTTAAACACAATGCATTTTCTAAGTACATTTACATTTTAAATTTAGTAGAGCCACAAACTTGTGGGCAGTTCACAGCAGAGTCCCCGAATCTAATTTATTATTTAAGAAGTGTGTATTTATATAATTAGGTTTCTCCTATATCAAGATATTTTTCTGGCTGTAAAATATTAAATACTTTCTGAGATAAAATAAATTCTGTCACAAGGGTGATATTAATATGGAATAAAATATTTATGGGAAGAATCGATGTCCATAATATTCCATTTCTATTATCTTGAGGGAAAGCCCAAAATTATGTAGAAAGTATTTTAAATGTGTAGGAGTTTTTTTTAATTACCAGAAATAGTTCAAACCTCATCAAATATTCCATTATGCTACCATACAAAATCTCTTTCAAGTTTAGTGACTTTTGAAAATGAAGAGGTGTTTTTAGCACACAAGGAATTTGGAGATTCCTAAAGTAAAATATATGTAATTTTGGATTTCGTCACAGTAACAAATCTCCACGCTGCCAAGTATTTCTTAATCATCTTCCTTTAAATGGTCATAAGAATACACATCTCTAAATTCCAGCTTCAGGCTGTGTAACTGATGGCCAGCCGCAGCTGTTGAGCTCTGAAATGCATCATCACGTTTGCATGGAGGCCTGCTTTCCCCACGCTGTTCCCAGACAATGACTAAACAGGACAGGAAAACTAAGGCAGGTTATTATTAAGTTCTTCTGATGGAGAGTCTGATTTAAGGGATCCCTGAAGATTCCCCTAAATCTTGTGGACCTTTACGTAGTCCTGTATTCCTGGTGCTTCTACCAAAGCATCTTTCCTTCCTTCTCTCTCTCCTCCACTCAAGGTCAGACATGCGTGGTCACCAGATAGCTCTCTCAGCCCCCGAGAGGTATTAAAATGGTGTTTTCTAGGCCACTGAGTTTGACAGTTTGTAATGTAGCAATAGATACTTATCAAAAATATTATATCTCAGTGACACAATGACTATAATTATATAATACAGTCTGCCTATTGAACAAAGGTTTTAAAATATGTATAGTAAATGCACTCATATTCTAATTTATATATATACATGTATATGTATTTACATACGTGTGTGTATACATGCAAACTTGCTTATATCCCCAATATATGTGTATGCAGATGTATATATATTGCATTTACCTATATGAAATATAAATTTTATAAAAGGTTTTACATTATAAAGCAAAGACAATGACTGGAGTGCTCCTATCATAGGATAAGAGAGGAAAAGGACGACGGTAGCTGAGAAAATGGGAGTGATGGTCACCACTCCCTCTCCCATGTGGGCGGAATCCTGCAGGAGTACAGCTTAGATGAGGAAAGGGAGAATTAGGAAACAGATGGATCTCAGGGAAACATTCTGTATCCTAGGTCTGCGTCAACCTAGCAATGTGTAAATTAAACAGATATAAAATATCTTCCTGAAGGGAAGGTCTAACTGAAACTCATGTTTCTGGCTCAGTGCCTGTGGCTCAATTGGTTAGGGCGCCAGCCACGTACACCTAGGGTGGTGGGTTCTAATCCCCAGACCGGGCCCGCCAAACAACAATGATGGCTGCAACCAAAAAAATGGCCAGGCGTTGTGGCGGGTGCCTGTGGTCCCAGCTACTTGGGAGGCAGAGGCGGGAGACTCGCTTGAACCCAGGAGTTGGAGGTTGCTATGAGCTGTGATGCCATGGCACTCTACCCAGGGGGATAGCTTAAGGCTCCGTCTCAAAAAAAAAAAAGAAACTCATGTTTCTTCGTCCAAAGATAGCAGTATTCTACTTTTAATACGTGTACACCTCATTAGAATACTACAGTTTATAACCAAAAGATACACGACTCACATCTTTCTCTGCCTGTATTACAATGTAAGGTTTTCAAAGTCTTTGTGAAGTGTTTTTTGACTGGCTATGAAATGTGACATTTTATAGTTCAGAGATGCTAGCAATTCACGATTTAGTCACAAGAAAAATTTCACAAGAAAAAGGTATGTCGTGCTCCTGATGATTGTCTGTGATTATGTAGACATGTAAAGAATATCCCTTCACGATTTATGAATGGTATTAGTAAGCCATAGAGGCCAATTTTCCCTTTTAGAATTTATATAAACACTGAATGACATATTTCTTTTAACTAAACACCTTTATCTCCTTATAAAGGGAAAGGTAATGCAGGGGTACCTGACACGGCCCCCAACGCCTGTCCCGTCATTTCCCGAACCCACATTCAGTGACTTCAGGTGTTGACGTGGAATGCCCAAGATGAGGGCATTTAGGCCATGGAAGTTGGTGAATGTTACAAAGTTTTTTATGTTTTTGTTTGCTTGTTTTGTGGTTAAATATTTGCTCAATGTTTATCCCTGAGGGCAGAATTTGGTTCAACATACTTCAAAAGAACCAAGCAAGACTGACCTAAAAGCAAGATTTTCTATAATCATTTAATTTCATGGCACTTTACCATGGCCCAATTTATTCTTTGATGGGGATTCTAAGAATATACTGTCACAGTTCAGACTCAGACCTGAGACAGTGACCTTTTAATCTCTCCAATGTTTCTGTTAGCCCTGAAAACCTCGGGATGGATTGAACATTCGCTGCCACTGCTTCTACGGGAGATGGCATGGTAGCAGCAGGTAGAGAGGAAGGTACAGCCTCTTCCCTAACTCTCCCCTAGAGGTGCTTCTCTAGGACAGGTCCGTGTGGAAAATTCACCTTCTCCATGCCCTTCCCTGGCCTTCCAAACTTGCTAAGATCCAACAGTAGCACAAAATCATTTCCTGTTCCTTTTTTCCCCCCATAATTCAACCCCACATTCCTGAAGTGTCCCATGAGTCCCAGGGAGTTATGCCCCCAGTCCTCAGGTCTCAGGATGGGTAAATGACGCGCTCCCCACTTCCTCTCAATTCCCCAGTCAGGCACAGCCTTCCCTCCTCAAGGTTGTCCCACCTGTTTTCTCACACACCAGTCCCTTTGTCGGGAAGCTTTCTCCCATGAGTTGTGGCTTCATCCTGCCAACATTTTCACTTTAACGCGGAACGTTCTACCTCAGAAAATGTTCCCTGACTCCCCACGTCAGTCACTTACACTGCTGTGCACTCTTTCACACACCACTAATTTTCCTCCCTAGCATGTACCTCAGCTATATTTAATTAATTATTGTGAAATTATCTGTGTGATATGAAAAGCTTCTATAAGAAGACATTTTCAATTCTGTATTCTCTTAAACAGTGACTGGCATGACAGTGTGGCAAGGTGTGACATAGGAAGTGCTGCTCCAGGACAGCAACCTGGAGAATGCCTGCTGAATAAACAAACAAACAAACAGAAAAGAACTAGTAAAATTCACAGATAGAAGCTTAGGTTTCCAGGATAGTCTTTATATCAAACTACTTTCAAGGAATGGTTATTTCCATGAATCGCATCCATTGCAGACTGTGAGATGATAATACCAACACTGTGGTCACTGTGAGCAGTGACCACTTCATCAGAATCACAAATCAGGCATATGTAGGAAGTACCTGTCACTGAACCTTACTCACGGTCCCAATTCATCTACTCGGAAATTTCCTAAAATGTAGTGGGTATACGCACACATGCATACTCTGTACCTATATATACATATAGTGTTTATACTGTCTATATAGATGATAAATACACACACACACATAAGCCTTCCTCCTCAAGACTTAACCAAAGTAACCTTTGCCATTGTATCTTTAAAAAATATTTAACAAAAGCTAGAGTTAACGGTTAATATCTTGAATCATAAGCTGTATCACATGAACAATCATAAAACCAAACTTACAATAAAGCACATTCTCTGAAATTTTGCAGCCAAGGTTCCACAAAATTGTCAAGAAGAAGCAACCACTTGTCCACATAACCTACCTGAGTGGCTCCTCCAGCCCCGGGAATCTTGCATACTTATTTCATAAATAGGAGAAAGCCATCCTAAAGCAGGTATCACAAACAGTGCGAGGAAACAAAACAATTCCTTCTACAAGATGTTTATTTGTAACTAAAAGTTGATAATCAGGTTCTTTGAATAATCAATAACTATTTCGTAGTTCTTTCTTAAAATTACCTGTAATGTTGAAAAATGTACATTTGGATTCCTCATATCCATTACCTACAATTGTTAAAGGTCATTTAATAATATCAGAAGCCAACAGGGAATACGTTTTTCTAAGAAGAAATGTGTGAATCAGCGGTGCCTTTGGCTCAAAGGAGTAGGGCCACGGCCCCATATCCTAGAGCTTGTGGGTTCAAACCCAGCCCTGGTCAAAAACTGCAAAAAAAAAAAAAAAAAAAGAGTATGTACATCTCTTATCAGTGTGTACAGCCAAGTCTGGTGCAGGATTTCCAGCTAGTACCCACCCTCCTCTAAATCTCAGCTTAGATCCTCTAAAACAGTGGATTGGCACCCCCTCCCTCCAAAGGTTCTGCGTAAAATAAATATTTTGTAACATCCCCTTTGCCACCTAGCAATGAATTTTGGAGATAGAATATCCTAACTTTATATATGGCTTTCAAGATCTAACCCCTATCCATCTCTGTATCTTCCTAACTGTATAATAAAAGGGAAATAAATAATTTACAAAAAACAGAGATCTTTTCATTCTGCCATAATGGTGTGCATGAACATCCTGGCTGATACTCTAAAGAGCATCAACAATGCCGAAAAGAGAGGCCCACCCAGATTCCTGTAAGGCCACGCTCTAAAGTCATCATTTGGTTTCTTTCTTTTTTTTTTTTTTTTTGAGACAGAGCCTCAAGCTGTCACCCTAGGTAGAGTGCCGTGGCATCACAGCTCACAGCAACCTCCAGCTCCTGGGCTCAAGCGATTCTCCTGCCTCCACCTCCCAAGTAGCTGTGACTACAGGTGCCCACCACAACGCCTGGCTATTTTTTGGTTGCAGCCATCATTGTTGTTTGGCGGCCTGGGCTGGATTCGAATGCACCAGCTCAGGTGTATGTGGCTGGCGCCTTAGCCGCTTGAGCCACAGGCACCGAGCCCATCATTCAGTTTCTAACTGTGATGATGGACCATGGTTGGTTATATTGATGAATTTGAAATCATCACTGATCACAGAGCTGGGAAAATTGTTGTGAACGTCACAGGCAGGTTAAACAAGTGTGGAGTGATCAGCCCCAGATTTGATATGCAACTCAAAGATTTAGAAAAATGGCAGGATATTCTGCTCCCATCCCGCTAGTTTGGTTTTATTGTACTGACAACTTTGGCTGGCATCATGGACTACGAAGAAACAAAAAGAAAAGACACAGGAGGGAAAATCCTCGGATTCTTTTTCTAGGGATGTAATACATCTTAAAAACAAAATGCCTGGATGGAAAAAAAAGATAAAATGTATTTATATAAGTAAACTCTCAGGTATAACAACTCTAAACATATAATAAAAGTATCAGATGATTGCAACCTCATGAATGCAATTAACCTGTCACCAGGTAGCTGACTTTCCACTTCATCCCCATTCAATAAACATATGAGAATAATGTGCTCAAATGTAGGATTATGTCGCCTCTAAGAGCCATAGGGGTTCACCTAGTGTTCTAGTGTTACGCTTTTTTCTTAGCAGTGGTGCTACTGAGGACAACAGCCATTAAGCTATTAAAGGATGCTAGTGTGTCTATATACATGTGGAATACCGTTCAGCCTTAAGAAGAAAGAAATCCTCTCATTTGTGACCAAGTGGAGGAAACCTGAAAGACATCATGGCAAGTGAAATAAACCGGGCACAGAGAGACAAATACTGCATGATTTCAGTATTGATTCCAGTGTGATTAGAGGTTTCAGTTTGACAGGGGGAATGAATTTTTGAGATCTTTTGTACAGCAGAGTGACTATTGTCAATAATTATGTATTATGTTTTTCAAAATAGCTAAGTAAATTTCAAATGTCTCACCACAAAAAAATGATAAGTGAGGTGACAGATACATAAATTGGCTTGATTTAATCATTTCATTTTGTGTATATATGTTAAAACATCAACTTGTACTCAATTATGACTTTCCAACTTAAAATAATCTTAAGAAAAAAAGAAATGCAGACTGTTAGACCCTACCTCATAACCTGCTAAATTCAAATCTGCATTTTTTAATTCTTATTTTTTGCAGTTTTTGGCTAGGGCTGGGTTTGACCCCACCACCTCCACCTCCGGGCATCTGAGGCTGGTGCCCTACTCCTTTGAGCCACAGGCACCACCCCTTGAATCTGCATTTTAATAAAATCCCCAGGTTATCTATATGTCAATTAATATTTAGAAAAGCACCAGGTACTACTGGAGGATGCGGTAAGAATGTCGGCAAAATGCACAAAATAAATCTTCATTATTCCCATCTTGAGGTTTCCTGAGACTATCCTAGACCAAGAAAGTATCAGTGCAGGATCTAACCAGGAAAACAGCAACCACTTAAGGTACTTTCTTTAGAGAGAATTCAATGCAGGGAGTTGATTACTCAGGTGATGGAAGAGTTGGGAAGTTAAACAAGCGATCTATAAGTAGTAACAGGAGGCCACTAGCCTGGAGGAACAAAGGAAGGAGGTGGGGTTACTGAAACCCAAGATTAGACCAGGGACTTTGACTCCTTTGCAGCCCTAGGCAGAGAGGGAGGAGGAGAAATCCTCCACTTCTCCCTGACTCCTATCTTCCAGCCTCTCAACAGCACTGGCTAAACCTAAACAGAATTCAACTGACACAGCCTTGGAAACACAGCTTCGGGGATTAGTCCTTCCTTATTTCAGAGCAGACAGAAGGACAAGAAAAGCATCTGAGAAAAGCAGGCCCAGAATTGACATATAAACCAAAAGCTATTTCTCAAAAGAAGAATAATTACTTGTTGAAAGAGGTGTACTTTTCTCCAGAAACCTAGGGCCTACCACTGTGATTGCCAGACTCCCCAGAGTATCCCATGCAGTCCCAGACAGTGTGGGAACCACTAGGTCAACTGGGCCAAGTGACAGAGCTGCTTCCCTGCATCCTGGACAAGCTAGCAGGTTTCTCATGCTCTGGGCCCCATTTAAGTTAGCAAATTTGGGTCACTCAGTACATAATAAGGGTAACGCACCCACATTTGCTATATATTTCTGTAAAAATTCAAAAGGCTCTGGTTTGGCACCCATTGCTCAGTGGTTAGGGTGCCAGCCACACGCACTGAGGCTGGCAGGTTCAAACCCAGCTCGGGCCAGCTAAGCAACAATGACAACTCCAACAACAACAACAAAAAATAGCCAGGTGTTGTGGCGGGCACCTGTAGTCCCAGCTACTTGGGAGACCGAGGCAAGAGAATTGCTTAAGCCCAAGAGTTTGAGGTTGTTATGAGCTGTGATGCCACAGCACTCTACCAAGGGCAACATAATGTGACTCTGTCTCAAAAAATAAATAAAAATAAAAATTTAAAAGGCTCAACAAGCCAGCGGCACCTGTGGCTCAAAGGAGTAGGGCATTGGCCCCATAAGCTGGATGTGGCGGGTTCAAACCCAGCCCCTGCCAAAAACTGCAAAAAAAAAAAAAAAAGAATCTCAACAAGCATTGCATTTTTTGTTTGTTTGTTTTGTTTTGTTTTTTGAGATAGGCTCTTGCTCTGTCGCCACAGCAGCTCTGTTTCATCATACCTCTCTGCAATCTCTAACTCCTGGGCTCAAGTGATCTCCTGCCTCAGCCTCCCGAGTAGCTGGAACTACAGGCTTGCTCCACCACACCAGGCTGATTTTTCTATTTTTTTGTAGAGATGGGATCTTGGTCTTGCTCAGGCTGGTCTTGAACTCTTTCCTGAGCTCCAGTGATCCTCCTGTCTCAGCCTCCCAGAGTGCTAGGATTACCGGTGTGAGCCACCATACCGGCCACATCATGCTTCTTTCTTAGTGAAAGGGAATGCAAAGTACCACCACTTGTCTTTTGCTTTGGAAAAGTTATCTGAATAGTCTCAGACTACTGGCTCACATGCCCCAAATTTTACTGAGTTTATAGTCCCCTGTATTTTTGTGGAATTTATCCCTATTCTCTGGCATGGATGTGTCTCACCAGAACAGCTCGGGCAGCTACTACTTCCTATCCTTTAGGTCTGGTAAGCATTATGTCATGAATGAAGTAGGGAAGCACATTTTTTATGAGCTAATGAGACAGTAAGCCCTGAGAGTGATATCATAGCACAGAGCCAGGAGGCTGACATAACCCTAATCTAGATCATGAAGATGTATGGCTTTTTATACCATGTAAAAGAAAACAATTCTCAGTGTTCTCTGCTCACCTGATTGGAGAAAAAAAAATGGCTAAATGGATAGTTGCAAAATAGGTGCCAGAGATGGTGTTTATTTGTTCAGCAAAGAGATCAGATCCTAACTGGCAGCTTAATTATATCACCACTTTGAGATTGTTACTGAAATCAGGATTTTCTATTCGCTGCCAAAAATCCAAATTCAAGAGCTAGCACTCTGAGAAGAGGGCAGAAGGGCAGACTAATGTCACAAAGGCCATCTCAAGTACCTCAGGCTGACCCAGGGGCTTTATTTATTTATTTTTTTTTGAGGCAGAGCCTCAAGCTGTCGCCCGGGGTAGAGAGCCATGGCATCACAGCTTACAGCAACCTCTAACTCCTGGCCTCAAGTGATTTTCCTGCCTCAGCCTCCCAAGTAGCTGGGACCACAGGCGCCTGCCACAACGCCCGGCTATTTTTTGTTGCAGCCATGATTGTTGTTTGATGGACCTGGGCTGGATTCGAACCTGCCAGCTCAGGTGTATGTGGCTGGCACATTAGCCACTTGAGCCACAGGTGCCAAGCCAGACCCAAGGGTTTTTAAAGGGAAAAGGGGGCATGGGAGGGGATGACTACCTGAGGGTCACCAGGTGACTGTTGCTGATTACATTATGATAATCCATTTTTAGTCAATAAGACACATCTTTTTGCCTTCTGCTCTGACCAAACTGAAATATGAAGTAGACGTAAGAAAGACGGAAAAAACCTGGGCTGGGCACGGTGGCTCACGCCTGTAATCCTAGCACTCTAGGAGGCTGAGGTGGATGGATTGTTTGAGCTCAGGAGTCTGAGACCAGCCTGACCAATAGTGAGACCCCATCTCTGCCTCTGCTAAAAATAGAAAAACTGAGGCAAGAGGATCACTAGAGCCCAAGTGATCCTCTTGCCTCAGTTGAGGTTGCTGTGAGCTGTGATGCCACTGGCACTCTACTCAGGGAGCCAGAGTGAGACTCTGTCTAAAAAAAAAAAAAAAGAAAGAAAGAAAGAGGGTGGCACCTGTGGCTCAGTGTGTAGGGTGCCGGCCCCATATAACAAGGGTGGTGGGTTAGAACCCGGCCCCAGCCAAACTGCAACAAAAAAATAGCCAGGTGTTGTGGTGGGCGCCTGCAGTCCCAGCTACTCAGGAGGCTGAGGCAAGAGAATTGCCTAAGCCCAGGAGTTGGAGGTTGCTATGAGCTGTGACATCACAGCACTCTACTGTGGGCGACAAAGTGAGACTCAGTCTCTAAATAAAAAAGAAAGATGGAAGGAACCTGAGTGGATCCTGCAATTACCTGCTGCCCAGATGGTAACTACTTTTACCTTGCCAGGTAGTAAATTTAGTAAAGTGCCACTATTTGGTCTCTGCATCATGGTGTAGCAGACCATATAGCTCATGGAAAGGGGAAGCAAGAGCTAAGCTGGAAACACTCTAATTATACGAAACACCTGTAACAGCTCTGTACTAAAACACCTTGGTGATAAGGGCATGGGGAAGGGATTCAGCTCTCCGTAACACAAGAGCGCAGGAGAGGAGAACATCAGTGGCCGGCCGTCTCTACACCTGTGGTGCAAGTAGCCACGGGATCACATCTGTAAGTAGCTGCAGGAGCAGTCAGTCAAAAAGTGCTCCTTCTTTCACGGACTCCCTTACTCTGACTCGTTTTCTCCTCCTGCTCAGAGGACCTCTACCCAAGGCCCTTCTAAGAAGGCTGCTAAGATTTACTCTTCTACTAAGATTGCTTCTCTCCCTCAGAGACCGTTTCTCTCTTTCCCCTCTGCTAAGACGAATAGCCCTTAGGCACCTAAGGGTAATTGTTCGCCAGCGAGCACAGCAGTAGATAGTTAAGCTAAGCCCTAAACTGGTTGGGCGGAGACCTCGCCAGCCTGGTCCCAACTCCCTGGGAACCCAGTGTGCCCATTAAGTCAAGAAGCTTGTTTCAAATGATGCAGCATTTCCTGCCAGCATCCCGCAGGCCAGAGTCTGCCCACGCTGCACAACAGGTCAGTGTCTTGTGAAGGGGAGTTTGTCTGGAGGGCCATGATTAGATGCTGGGTTCTAGAAGTGTGTTGCCTATAAAAAATCCTCTCCAACTTTCCTGTCTCCGTATGTCTTCTAGTTTTTTTGCTTTTTTTTAGACAGAGTCTCATTATATCACCCTCCGTAGAGTACAGTTGTGTCACAGTTCACAGCAACCTCAAACTCTTGGCTTACGTGATTCTCTTGCCTCAGCCTCCCAAGTAGCTGGGACTATAGGCGCCCACCACAACACCCATCTATTTTTTTTGTTGCAGTTGTCATTGTTGTTTAGCTGGCCCGGGCTGGGTTCCACCCCACCAGCCTCAGTGTCTGTGACCATTGCGTTGCATGTGCTATGGGCGCCGCCTCCGTATGTCTTCTGATACCCTCTACATCAGCACAAGGGATGGTCTCAACTTTATTTAGCAGAGACCACCTCTAAACTGTATTTAGCATTGCTTTTAATATGCCGGTGAGCAGGCAATGTTCATGTTGCAGGTGTCACACTTGGCATACTGAGTACAAGACCTCTGAGAAGGTACCGAAGGATCTGTCCAAATGGCTTGCCTAAAATTACATCCCGGGTGGCGCCTGTGGCTCAGTGGGTGGGGCACTGGTCCCATATACTGAAAGTGGCAGGCTTGCCAAACTGCAACAACAGCACCAAAAAAAATTAGCCAGGCATTGTGGTGGGCGCCTGTGGTCCCAGCTACTTCAAAGGCTGAAGCAAGAGAATCACCTAAGCCCAGGAGTTGGAGGTTGCTGTGAGCTGTGATGCCAGAGCACTCTATGGAGGGTGACAAAGTGAGACTCTGTCTCTAAAAGTAATAATAATAAAATAAAATAACATCCCTATTCCACTCTCAGAATGCATTTCTGTATATCATCTCCAAGCTTTGCCAATGTAAATTAGCAAAATGTCCTCAGGGTTCATCCCTGTTGTAGCAAGCATCAGAATTTCCTTCCTTTTAAAGGCTGAATTGTATTTCATTGTATTCCACACCACATTTTACTTATCCATCCTTGTGCGGGTGGACACGTGGGTTACTTTCACATTTGAGCTATTGGGAATGATGCTGCTTGAACATGGACGTACAAATATCTCTTTAAGACCCTACTCTCAGTTCTTTGGGGTATAAGAAGTGGAATTGCTACATCATATGGCAAGTCTATTTTTAATTTTTTAAGGAATCGCCATGCTGTTTTCCACAGCAGCTGTACCGTTTTGCAATCCCAACAGTAGAACAGTGCACAAGTTTTCAATTTTTCCACATTCTCACTAACACTTGTTTTCTGTGTTTTGGATAGTAGCCATCCTAGTGGGTATGAGGTGGTACTGATTTCAGTAGTTTGATTTGCATTTTCCTAATCTTTAGTGAGGTTGAGCTCTTTTCATGTACTTCTTAGCCATTTGCATATCTTCTTTGGAGACATGTCTATTCAAGTCCTTTGCCCATTTTTTTAATTGAGTTGTTTCTTTCTCTTATTGTTCAGTTGTAGTAATTCTTTATATGTTCTGGATTGTAACCCTTTATCAGATATATTTAATTAGAAATG
>CAUYQV010027622.1:0-35072 GCA_963574575.1 Galagoides demidoff | reverse complement strand
AACATCAAAAATACACTATTGGGACCTGATTAAACTAAAGAGCTTCTGCACAGCCAAGAGCACAGTAAGTAGGGCATGCAGACAGCCCTCAGAGTGGGAGAAAATATTTGCAGGTTATGTCTCCAACAAAGGTTTAATAACCAGAATTCAGAGAGAACTTAAACGTATTAGCAAGAAGAAAACGAGTGATCCCATCTCAGGGTGGGCAAGGGACTTGAAGAGAAATTTCACTCAGGAAGATCAGCACACGGCCTACAGATATAAGAAAAAATGCTCACCATCCGTAATTATCAGAGAAATGCAAATGAAAACTACTTTGAGATATCACCTAACTCTAGAAAGATTAACTAATATGACAACATCCCAAAGCCAGAGTTGCTGGCGTGGATGTGGAGAAAAGGGAACACTTTTACATTGCTGGTGGGAATGCAAATTAATACATTATTTTTGGAAAGTCATCTGGATGCTGATCATCTTTATGTGTTTATTGACTATTTGTATATCCCCTTTGGAGAAGTATCTTTCCAAATCCTTGGTTTATTTTTTAATTGAGCTATTCGTCTTTTTATCTCTGAGTAGTAAGTGTTCTGAAGACGAGGATCTTGTCAGATGTAGGACTTGGAAGTGTCTCTCCTGTTCTGTGTGTTGTCTTTTTCCTTTCCTCTTGGTGTCTTTTGATGCACAAAAGTTTTAACTTTTGATGAAATCAGATTTATCTAATTTTTCCTTGAATTGCTTGTGCTTTTGGTGTCATATCTAAAAAACTAATGCCTAAAGCAAGGTGAGGCAGGTTCCACCCTCATTCCTTCTAAGGGTTTCATAGTTTTGACTCTTCTAGTTTTAGTTCTCTGATCCATTTTGAGTTAATTTTTGCATATGGTATGAGGTTGGGGACCAAATTTATTTTGTATGTGTGTAGATGCTCACTTCCTTGAGCATCATTACTTTAAAAAACTATTCTGGGGATGGTGCCTGTGGCTCAAAGGAGTAGGAGGGTGCCGGCCCCATATGCTGGAGGTGGTGGGTTCAAACCCAGCCCTGGCCAAAAACTGCAAAACAATAAAAATAAAAAAAGACTATTCTGTCTGCACTGAATAGTCTTGGCACCCTTGCCAAAAATCAACTAATCACACACAAAGAACCATAAGTTATTGGTGAACTTGTAATTCCATCCATTGATCTATGCCTGTTCTTAGTACCACACCAAAGCTTTGCAGTATGTTTTAAAATTGGGATTTACAGTCCTCCACATTTTTTTTCGAAGATTGTTTTGGTTACTATGTGTCCTCTGTAGTTCCATCACATACATAGCTTTTACCAAGGATCACAAATGCATCCTGGACCAAACAGGTCGTATAAGTTAGCAAACAGCACCCCAGGTCATGTTCTTTTGACATACATGCATGTAACTTGTTTGCATCCTAAACAAAAAGGAAAGTTCTTTGCTTCTCCGTAGAATTAGGCTTTCTCCACTTTTCTTTGCAACATGCAAAAATGACCTCTCTCCTGGCCTCCCTTACACGCAGGAACGGCCAGCAGGGCAGCCCCAGTTCTTGTCCTGAGACACAGGAGGGATCTGCAGGGGCAGCTTCTGGCAGAGAGGTCAGACCCGCAGCGATGAGAGAACCGAATTTCTGGCTCGGGGCTAGAGCCAGTACTTGGGTGATACCCCACCAAAGAAAAGATACAGATGGAAACGAGCATCGGAAAAGACGCACCACCTCAGTAGTCTCATCGGTCATCAGGGAAATGCAAATTAAAACCACAATGAGCTACCACTTCACACCTACTAGATTTGCTAAAATTTAAAAACTCACAACACTGAGTGTTGATAAAGACGCAGACCAGCTGGGACTCTCTCACACGCTGCTGGAGGCATGAGAATAGTACGGCCTCACTGGCGTGCAGTTGGGCACCTCTTACCAAGCTGCACATACATTCCCGTAAACCCCTGCGATCTGCTCCTGGGTGAGAGAAATGAACGCGTATGTCTGAAACCTGTGCACAGATATCTACAGCAGCTTTACTCACAACAGGCTCACACTGGAAACAGCCCAGGTATCAATCAACCACGGAGGAAGGAACTGCGGCACATCCGAGCAGTGAAACACGACTCAGCAATAAACAAGAAGCGCGCACCAAAATAGGCATCACTGCGGATGAATCTCCAAACGCGCAGTGAAAGATGCCGGACTGGAAGGCTACGTCTATTCCTCCGCACGATTCTGGGAAAGGCAAATCTCTAGGACAGGAGTGAGCTCAGCATTGCGAGGCTGGAGTGGAGAGGTAGAGACCAGCTACCAAGGGGGCTGAGGGAGGCCCTCAGGGTAACGCGCCGTCTGCGTCCTGGCTGCAGCCGTGGCTATGGAACCGTGCACACTTGTCAGCACTGAGAAGGAGGAGCCCCACCGTGTGTCTAGATAAGCCTGACTTTTAGAAAACCTCTCTAAAATAAGACCAAAGCTATTGATGTATTGAATTACTACATGCAAACCCAAAGTATAGAAACAGGAACCCTGGGCAGTGAAATCAATACATTGTGGGTTTGGTTTCAGCTTGATTATTTTTTAAAGTGGGGGGGGCATCACGCAAATGAAAGAAACCAAACACAAATGCCGCACACAGTAGGATTCTACTTCCATGACACTCTGGACCGGCAGAGCCCGGAGAAACCATGGCAACTGGAGTGAGCACAGGGCCTGCCCCGGGGCCAGGAGTAGCGGACAAGACTGACCACAGAGGGGCACAGAGGCGGTTTGGGGGGTGCCAGCATCGTTCTGCATCTTCATTGTGGTGTTGGCTTCGTGACTGTGTGAACTGTATATTTCAAAGGAGTGAATTCCACCGCAAGGAAATTATATCTCCAATTATGTAAATTATATACACCTGGCTTTTAAGGAAGCCGAGTGAAAGGAAATTATTAGATTAATAATCATACAGGTGGTGTGCAGATACGGCAAAAATTGTGGAGGTGGTAAAAGAATGAACACATTTCGGGAGAACGCTTAGTGCCAATTATATCTCCCTCTTAAAAACAAAAGAGAAGAAGGTGAAGCCAGTGAATGGGGGCTGCTCTTCTCCCCCTGATCTGTGTAACCAACTCTGCTTCCCGGGGAAAGTTTGATGGAATATCAATGAGAAAACCCTCCAGTCAAGAGGCCCTGCACCTGGGCTCTGATGTGCTGCTGTCCTCTGCCCCGGGCAGCCCTGGGCAGCCCAGCCCTTGTCATCAAGTTGTCCAGGGCTGACAGGAGACCAGAATTCATGCCAGTGGGGCACTGACTGAGGCTCACTTCACCAAAGGATGATTTACAAAGACTGGCCAGGTTCAGGGAAACCAGGGGGTGGCCGTGGAACATGGCAGGGGGCCCCCGCCGCAAGGCCTGAGGGTGAGAAGACAAAACAAGAGCCAGAATCCTGACAAAAGGCCAATGGGAGAGGAGCACCCAACAGGTGCTGTGGCCACTGCGGAGGAGCTGAGAGGCCATCACACAGCGGGGAGGGCACGAGGAATAAACCCCCAGCCTCACTTTCCACTCACACTTGGGCCTCCTGCTGGTGCCTCCCCTCCCACATGGACGGGCCGTCAGAGCACAGAGCAGTAGAAGGAGACAGGCCACGGGTCTGCAGGGACACGGGAAGAAAGCCCAGCATACACCGCAGGAGGGTGAGGCCAGCTGACAACTGCCATGGGAAAGACACGTGATTACGCTTCCAGAGGCCCAGGGGGAAGCAGCAGGTGAGTGAGGATGCAGAGGGGTGGGCATGGCCGGAGCCTTCACTGTGGTTCCCACGGGAAGACACAGGATGGCCAGTGGGATAATTTCAGGGCCCTGGGGTGTGGTGCTGCCCCTATTATCTGGTCTGACACTGGTATGAGTGTGTGGTCCAGAGTAGGGGCGTGGTGGCTGAGGTGTGGGCTCTGCGTGGGCTGGTTTGCTTACAAAAGGCAGGAGAGTTGCCTCCTGTCTCTAGGAATTGGCTAAACCTCGGAGGGGGTTCTTTCAGGGTGAGCAAGACCCTAAGACATCAAAGCATCAAAACACAGAAACTAAAAAGCACAGTTACAGGTTGGTGGTTGCTCGCTTTGGAAGGGGTGTGCGTGTAGTGGATAGAGACTCAAAGATTGCTGTCACTTAGGAACACACAAAGTCTCCACAAAAAGGGTCTCTCTAACACTCAACCTGCCACGTAGGACTGGGGGGGTGTCTTTAAAGGTGCCACATGGTTCCTGCTCTGGGGCCAGGGTGCCAGGCCCAGTAGCTCACTCCTTCCTCTGAGGCTTCCCAAACCTCCCCACTGGCCAAGACCAGCTCTCCTTCATTGGAGCCCCCTTCCCCACCATCCCTAATATCCTCCCCAGGTACAACCCCACAGAGCTGAGCCTGGGCCTCCCCCCACCATATCCTCCCCAGGTACAGCCCTGCAGAGCTGAGCCTAGGTCTTCCCCCCACATCCTCCCCAGGTACAGCCCTGCAGAGCTGAGCCTAGGTCTTCCCCCCACATCCTCCCCAGGTACAGCCCCGCAGAGCTGAGCCCCAGCCTTCACATTTTCCCCAGTCTTGTCTCCACCCTGGACAATGAGCTTCTTCCAGGCAGTGGCCACATCTCCCAGAGGTGTCCTCAGCAGCACGCATCCCTCTACTGACCCAGGCTTGCATGTTGTGAGGAACAGGCTGAGAGAGACGCCCTGGGCAGCATCCGTGAGCACTTGCTTCTAGGACCAGTTTTAGAAAGAGGAGGGAAGCTGTTGCCTTAAGGAGAGGCAACATGGAGCCAGACACAGGCTCCAGGACGTGGCAATGGCACTGTCCCCACCACCCAGTCCCACCCTCACCAGATACCTGGAAAGATTTCAGGTTGCAGGGTGGCGGGGGGTGGGGGGGATAAAGGAGGCCAGGATGGCTGAGGGGAGAAGCCTGTGTAAATGCCTGCTCCAGCCTCTGCTGGGCTGAGCTGGCCCCAGGCCCTGCAGAAGTGGATGGCTGGGGGAGGCACAGAAGTCTCAAAGAGGGCAACACACTCCAGCAAGCTCAGTCCTCCAGCAGGTGGCAAGTCTCACAGCCCTCCATGCTCCCCCCTCTACACAAGGCTTCCCTCCACCCCAGCCCGCTCTGTGCCATCCACAGCCTGGTGTGTGCTTCCCTCCAGACCCACTAGCCCAGCAAGATTCGGCTCAGATGTCGTGTGGGGAAAGTTCCCCCTTTGGGCTCTGCCTTTCCAGTCCCAGCAGGGTGCTGGGGGCAGAGGTCTCCTTCTCCATGATCCAATGATTTCCCATGTTTCATTTCTGAACTGTAGTTGCTGGATTCCTCAACTTGCTCATCTGTAAAATGGGAATAAAAATAGTGCCTATCTCAAAGGTTTACTATGCTGATTAAATAAAGACACAAAGAGTTTATTAGGAACAATGCCTGACGCATGGAAAGCAATACTCACCCATTGCTAATACCTACTTACATAGCTAATAATTACCCACTATCGCACAAACCCAAGTCTTTGTTCATGGAAGGCCGGAAGGCTCTCTGGTGGACGAGTGAGTGAATGTTTGCACAACAACCACGGTGACTCCAGAAGCAGGTGGCTTAAGTCCAGTCCAAACTCTCAGGATTCTCTAACTTGGCAGCAGAGGCTGTGCAGGCGTCAGGGCCGGTGCCCCCTCCATGCTGGACATTGTGCCAGGGTCATCTCTGTTAATCCCTGGGACGATCAGACTGGGACCAGGCAGAAAAGAGCAAGGATGCTTTTGCAAAGATTTCCAGGAGGACTGGGATGTGTGCAGGCTCTGAATATGGCCTGAGCCCACCTCTGCTGCCAACCTCTTGTTTCCAGCACCAGCTAAAAGCCTAGCAGGACGCCCAATATCCCCCAACCCCACATGTGTGACCACAAACCCTCATCTTGTGCCCAGCTGTGCCAGGCTTAGAAAGGACAAAATCTTGTCATATTGTCAAGGGCCGAGCATAAGGGGGCCAGCCTCAGGCAACGCCAGACTTGGGTGCCTGAAACACGGCTGCCTGGCCCTCTAATCACCCCATTCCCAGAATCCAGCCATTAAGTCCCTCCAGGCACAGGAGGGGGAGCTGCCACTCTGCCCGCCTGGCTTTTAGTCTGACACAATTAGGACCCATTATTTCTGTCGTGTTGATTCTTGAAAAATCATTTAAATTGTCACCCTTTTTTTAATGCTTTGGAAAAGGAAAGTGCCAAAGAAGATGAAAACAGAAAAGCGTACCGGCACCCCCGCCTGGCTCCCAGAGCCCCCCTCAATCCCTCATTTCTCCTGACCTGTTCCCTTGGCAACCGTCAACTCACTGCTGCAACATTCAAAGGGAATCTCATAACTGCACATCGCATGGGATGTAAGAGGCGTTTGCAGTAGCCTGAGACGGGGGGATAGACAGACAGACACCACGCATCTGGGGAAGACACAGGGACAAAGAGAGAAGGGCAAAAAGACTCCCAGGGAGACAGAGAGATGGGGACCCAGAGATGCCGGGGTAGATAGGCAGGGTGAGAGACAGAGACAGAGAGAGGCAGAGAGGGTGCCATAGGAAGAGACAGCTCAGAGAGACGGAGAGGGTGGCAGCACGCACAGTGAAGTGGGGAAGAGACAAGATGAGAGAGAAGGACGGACACAGAGCCTTTCCCAGGGCAGGATGGGATGAGACCAGCTGGCAGGGTGCAGGCAGAGGGGAGGGAGAGGGGAGGGAGGGTACACAGAGGCCTCAGACCTCCCCCCTTTCATTAGCACTTCCACTCACTGTGCACAGATGCTCTCAGTGACACCCCCATCCTGTGCGCTGTGCTGGCCCTCCCTCCTGACCAGGCCACTCACCTCAGCCACAGGACTCCAGCCACTGCTGGTGATTCTCACAGACTGGCCTGGGATCCTAGAAAGGAGCATCTTCCTCTGGAGGGCCAGCTTTTTCCTTCCCAGCCCCTCACACCTCCCTAAAGGTGGGAGTGACTTTGCTACAGGTGACAATGGCAGGATTCTAGGCACCCCAGCGGACAGCAGGAAAGTGAGTCCCAGTAGCCCAGCTCCCAATACATGGAAAGGGGCTTTCAGGAGGGCCCCGGCATCCCTGTGCAGGCCTCAAGACTATGGCAGTACATGGGCACCTGCAGCAGCCCCACACCCTGCAGCAGCCTATGGGGGGGCAGGGCAGACCCTGTGCCCCTCTCACCCTTGGCTCTGCACTGCAGCCGCCACCTCTGCTCAGCCCCTGCGCCCTGCCCCAGGCAGGCCCATGGCCCCTTGGCTCTCAACAGCTGATGTGAGTCTGATCACAGGAGGTTGTTCGCTAGAAGGCCAGGAAAAGGAACCAGAGAAATGAAAATGCTGAGGTAGAAGCAGGGCTTAGAGAGAAGGGCAAAGCCCAGGTCCCCCTTAGGCAAACTTAGATCCCAGCACCAGCTCTGTCACTGATCACCACAGGACAGTCACTTTGCCACTCTGGGCCTCAGCTGCCTCATCTACAAAATGGGCAGGTAGCCCCTGCCCCTAGTGGTTGCCATAGCAGGCCATTGCAAGCATCCCTGCCCAGTGAGTGGAAGTGCTAACTAAAAACAGCGACCACATGACAATGGGAACAGTATATCATACCTCACTGGCAGAGGAAGAGCTGGACACCTGGCTGGGGATGGAAACTCGACCTCAGGGCCAGCAGCAGGAAGGGCAAGGACAGCCGAGCCCAGGGCCACCCACCACCTGAGCCCAGGTGGAATCCAGGTCAGTGGCAAGTGCTACCAAGCTTTCAAAGGAGCAGGATATATGGATTTTTAATGCCAAGCCTTTGAGCTTTGAATATTGGTAACCAGTTCTGCTTTTAAAGCACTCAGTGGGCCAAATAAAGCAGCCCCGGACTAGCCGTGCTGGCCAGTTTGCACCCTCCATGCACAAGGAACGGTGGGTCCTGGGCCCTGAAGCTCCTCAAGAGGCTGAGTGGGAGCAGCCCTAGTTGGAAAGCCCCATCTCTCGGGGGTGCTGGAGGGCACACTGGCCCGTTCCCAGGCTGTGGGCTCCTACAGGTGCATAGGGTAGAGGCCCTCAGCTGGGCAGAAGCTCAGTTCTGCAGCAGCCTTAGGAATGATTCAGCCCCTTGACCCATCCCACCTGCCCCTGGGGTGCTCCCACAGAGGCACAGATAGAAGGCACCAGCAATCCGTCATCTGATTGATCAGGGCTCAGGACATAGGCAGTGTGAAGAAGGGGGTCAAAGATCGTGGTTCTCCAATTGCTACACTCTGAGGAACTCTATTAAAATGCAGCTTCCTGGGGCCCAGCCCAGCCGCTGATCTGGTGGAGCCTGGGACTGTACATTTTAAGAAATACCCCTGGGGATCTGGTTAGTGCACCACAGACCAGCTGAGAAGACAGGGCTAGGAGATGCTGATGCCCAGCCCCTCTGGCCCAACCCCCTCTAGCCTCCCACACTGCATCTAAAGAAAACATATTGACTCCGCGTTGCTTGGTGATTCACAGGAGGAAGCCACGCCAGCATCTCCATCAGCGGGAGGCAGGAATCGACTCCAGAGATCCCTGCACCGGTCTGCTGGGCACTCCCCCTCCTTAATGCCTGGTGGGGGCGCTTCTCCCACACCACACTGGAGACCCGCTGGGAGATTCTGTCTTGAGTTTCCAGTTTTCAAGTGTGACTCTGCCTCTCCTGAACTGCAAGGTGAGTCCTCAGCTGGATAAGCATCTAAAGTCCGTCCGAGGCTTTTAAAAACTGGGGCTTCCAAGTTTCTGCATGATCGGCCACCAGCCAGCTGCACTGTCTAGCCCAGCAATGCCCTTTCTGGAACTGCTCCTCCTGAACCCCAAAAAGGCCAGTCACAGTTCCCACCCTCAAGGCTGCAATGGCTGCAGCAACCAGGCTGGGACAGTCAGAGTCCTTCCTCGGCATTTTTCCAGGCTAGAACTCCGGGAAAGAGGGGCACCGCTTACAGGGCGGCGGTGCACTTCGGTGCGCCCGCCAGGAGCTGGAGAAGAAGTGAAGGGGGCAGCCGAGGCCAGCCGGGTCCTTGGGTCCTTGGCCAACCAGCCCCAGCCCCCACCCCACCCTCCCACAGCGGCAGGAGAAGCCCCAGCGCCCTCACAGTCAATTCCTTTTTTGCCTGAGCTAGCTGGCGTTCTGTCACTTGCAACCAGATATATCATCCTGAACCTACTGACTCAGAAGTTCTGTATTTTTAACAAGTTCCCCAGGTGATTCTCGCCTAACTGCGCTTGAGAAGCACCGATGTGCAGTGCTGCCAATTAGGCTGCTGGTGTTCCAGGGACGGCGTCCACATGCGGAGTCTGCGGTTCTGGCTCCTGCCAGCCTCCCCCACTCCCCCGGCACCTGCGCGTCAAACCCCTTACGTAATCCCCGAGGAGCAGGGCAGAGGGGGCGGGCTCTGAGCATCCGTGCGGATTGCCCCGCAGCCCGCAGAGCCTGAAGGCCCTGGAGGGAGAGAGAGAGAAGGAAAGAAACTGGGTGTGGACGGCGGGCTCCATCACAAAGGCTGGATAGAGGAGAACAAAGGGAGGTGTCTGCCACCAGCGTTATTCAGCTTTGTAACAGTATTACAGCTCTCGAGGCTGGTGGGCCACGGGGGTCCCTATGAGGTGTGGGTGGGAGGGGATGTGAAATAGTCACATCATCTCCTGGTGAGCATGTGGCTAGGGACTGTGAAGGAGAAAGAGAAGCAAGGTTTTGGCACACGTGGGGTCTCTGCCCCCCGCCCCAAATCTATCCTCTCCCTTTCAGCGGGGCACACAGCCATGCTGTGCATTCCTAGGTGTGGCCACAGGAGAAAGTTCCTACCAATAGGATGTGGGCAGAAGTAACTGTGTGACTTCTGTCTTTGTCTGGAGTACTGAAACAAAAATCCTTGCAGTGAGTAATTTATAAACAATAGAAGTTCATTGCTCTCCGTTCTGCAGGATGGGAAGTCCAAGATCAAGGTGTCTGCCCACATGTGTCTGGTGAGGGCCCAGTCTTTATAGATGGAGCCTGCTCTGTGCCCCACATAATGGGAGGGGCCAAAGGCTTCCTCAGACCTCTATAAGGGACACTAATTCCATTCATGAGATGCCAAGGGGCCTGGTTTTAAAGCAGGGGAGAAGCAGACATGGATTTTTACTTGAAAAATATTCTTTACTCCTCAACCTGAGACCCACCTATGTCCCCTGATTCTGCTGAACACCTGCCATGTTCATTGAAGGGCACCATTAGGCCCCTTGCTCAGATGAAGAATCACAGGGGCCAGTGGACACACTCAGGGTTACCCAGCTCACATGAGTCATAATAGGGTGTGAGCTGGACCCATGTGGCCCTCAAAGCCTGCACTCTCCCACACCGTGCTCCAGGCCCTCCTATCCCAAGCCCTTATTTCCCTTCTGGCCAGGTTTTGGTGTGCAGCCAGATCTACCTGAGGAGATGCCTTCTCAGACCTGGCTCTAAGCCCTTGAGGTTTCCAGACTGCTCATGGGCCTTCAAGATGCCTGGTCTCCCATCTACACTGTGTAGATGGAGGGCCTGAGGCCCCAGGAGAAGCAGGGACCCTGGGGCCACAGGATGCAGACTAACAAGATGGTGTAGGCCAGGCCAGCAGGGGCCAGGGAGTTGGTCTGCAAACTGCCCCCTTATTCAAGCCTGGACAGCCAGCTCTGGCTTCCCACAAACAAGCCTCATCCTTATGAAGACCCCAGACAAATGCCTCCACATCAGCTGTCCATTCTCCCCACCCCCTTGCTATCCCAGAATCACCGAGCCACACTCAGAGGTACAGGAGATACCATGTAGGCCAGAGGGTAAGATTCTTGCTAAACTCTCTCAGGCTGAACCTGCCCCTCCCTCTTACAGCCCAGCAGGCCTGCGCTCCTGGCCGCATGGAAAGGACATGGGCAGAAGACGTTCAAGTCTTGCCCTGTCCCATAGAGAGACCGTGAGCCCCCTGAGACTCACCTCCTCAGTCCTGCCTCAGTGAGACGAAAGTACTTCATAAATTAGGAGACATTATGGTAACATGGGGACTGGGTGTAATTAGGTATAGCAAAAGAGTTCGTGCCTTTGAGGTGTTTTAGATATAGAAAGTTTTCTCTGCTCCTCAAGTACCTTATCCATGCCAGAATTCACACAATTATCGAGTCATCCTTCCAGTTGCAGTATTGTGCATTTTGAATCCCTTCTCAGAAATGCAAATCCCTGCTAAGAACAATAAAACATTGTCTAATTAGTCATTTACATTTTAGAATAAATGAATTTGTACCCATCTTGTCTCTGAGAGGAGCCTAAAACAGGAAAGGAAATTTTATCAGGGAATGGTTGGTGGGAAGGGATAATTATGAGCCAGGGGAAGATCTGCTAGGACGTCACCTCCAGAGGTTGCAGTCGGCCTGGACACAGCTAAGACCACTGTCCGTGTCAGGCCAGGTGGTGAAAGGAGGACATGATGGTATTTGGGAAGAGGCTTGGCTGCCTCTGGCACCTCAGCATTTCCTTACCTTTAATTCTGCTCCCCTGCTGGGACTGCCCCACAGCCTGAAAACATGTTCAAAATTCTCCCACCTGTTATCTACCCAGAAGAAAACAAAATCATTTTACCACAAGGACATTTGCACCAGAATATTTATTGCAGCTAAATTCACATTTATCAAGACTCAAGTGCCAATCAACCCATGAATGGATTAACAAACCGTGGTATATGTATACCATGGAGTACTATGAAGCCATTAAAAAGATGGAGACTTTACATCTTTTGTATTTACCTAGATGGAGTTGAAACACATTCTTCTGGGGATGGGAGGGAGGAGAATGGGCAGACGAAGGGTAATTGGTGGGACCACACCTACAGTGCATCTTACACGGGTACATGTGGAATTTACCAAATGTAGAATATAAATGTCTTAACACAATAACTAAGAAAAATGCCGTAAAGGCTATGTTAACCATTTTTGATGAAAATATTTCAAATTGTATAAAAAACCAGCACATTGTACCCCACAATTACAAAAATAAGTAACCGATGTACTCAGTACTAATATGAAACCAATCTATAAACAACTACATAACCACATGAAAGTAAAACACAAGTATAGTGAGGAGGAAGGAAGGGCAAAATTATTGATAAGTTCTCACTATGTGAGAGTGTTCAGCACACCCCCGGGTGAAGCTCAACTACAACTTGAACTTTACCTAAGAAATGAAAGCAATGTAACATTGTTACCCTCATATTAATCTGAAAAAGAACAAGGAAAAGATTCTCCCACCTGTAAAAGTCACACGTCCTTCTTTCACTCTCCTATGCATCTGAGAGAGAATATGGGCTTTACAGTCAATCAGTCCCAAGTTCCATGCTTGCCTCTACCTCTTGATCCCAAGATGGCTTCAAAAAGCTTCTATTTTACTCATCTGTGTATTCCAGATTCAACCACAGAGGCTGGAGTAAAAACAGGCTCCAAAAATATTGATGAGCTAGATTGTCTGAGCTTCAGTGTCCCTACCTGTAAAATGTCACCAAGGAAAAGTGCAGTAAAAATATTTATTTATACTAAAGTATGAATGACTGATAAGATTTTGCATTTTTAAGAAGAGTGTGCCAAGACTTAAAGGGACAATGCCCTTCCTCCCAGAACAATGGAGGGGGGACTAAAACAATTATTTATTCATTAACTTAATAAAAATTTATAGTAAGCACCTACTGTGTGCTACACACTGCTCCAGGTACTGGGATTAAAACAGTGAATGTGGAGCAGATATTTAATGTGGAGGAAAAGTAATAAACTAACGAATATGCAATAACTCAATATGGAATATAAAGTCAATAGTGATTAGGCCATTGGAGAAGGTTAAAACAGAGTGAGAAGTGGTAGTAGAACACCATAGAGGATTGGGACGATCCCTGCCAGGAGTTGGCAATTGAACAGAGAACTAAATGAATGAGCCATGCAAATATCTGGGAGAAAAGAGGACTTTGGAGAATAACAACATTAATTTGAAGCGACCAAAGATGGTTTGAATGATACAAGCCATGCGGCTTCATCCACAAAGAATATAACTGGCAGTTGGACTACTTTTAAGACTTTCCATCCTTCAGGAGACTGAAAATGCAGGGCCTAGCAGGGGGAGGATATTCACAACATGTACATCTGTCAGAGGACTCATACCCAGAATAGAAAGCACTCCTACAAAGCAATGTAAAAAAGAAACCACTCCATAGAAAAACGGGCAGGACTTGGACAGCCCTTCGTGGAGCATATGAGAGGAAGCTTGACTTCACTGGTCGTCAGAGAAGTGCCAATTAAAGCCCCAATGAGCTACAACTACACACCCTTGGGAATGGTCATCCTGAAGATGACAGAAAAATGCCGTGAGCTGGAAATACTGGAGCACTGGGAGACTGCTGGTGGTGAGTGAATCGGTGCAAGCACTTTGGAAGACAAATGTGTGGTACTTGCAAAAGCTGGACGTATGGCTGTCCCTGACCAAGCAGTTCCACTCCTAGGTCTACACCAGGTTGTAAGGCACACATATGTTCACCAAAGAAGAGCACAAGCAGGTTCACTGCAGCATTCTTTGTGAAAACAAAAACCAAGAAACTACCCAAATGTCCATTAATGAAAGAGAGGGTGTGAAGTGGGAGAAGCTGGGGCAAGCTGGAACCACAGGAACAGGCTGGCCTTGTGTTGGTCTCTCTCACCCACCCCAGCCTCCACCTTTACTGAAGGAGTGAACTTCCCCGGGAAGTGGAGGAAATGATAAACCCTGGCTCATACACCCCTAGTGGGGAGGGGGACAAGTATGTTACAATCAAAAGCGATGACAAAGACTTCTGCTTTCCAGGTTATGTGGCATGACACAAAGCAGCGAGGAAGCAAGTCCTTTTTGTGGACCTTCCTTAGACGGGAGAGCGTTACGGGTGGTAGTGTAGAGTGGTGAGCCCTGTCTGGCAGAACACGTGATGGGGGTCTGGATATACAAAGGCAGACGTGTGCTGGGAAGGGAGGGTGGAAAAATCGAACTGCCTGAGTGAGGGAATGAAGTGAGGGGAGCCCAAGAGACAGGGTTCCAGAAAACAGAAGCCTGGCCAGTTGAGGGGAGGGGGCATGTGAGCAATGTCATGGGGTCCTTCTCTGGAGGCCAAAGGAGTCTTGAGGGCGGGGGTATCTTATGTTTACCTTGGAGATACTTGATGGGAGACACTGTGACCATCCCGCCTCAATCTTAAATCTTCAGTCAGTTTTGCAACACACCCACCTGCCTGGTGTGAGGAAAAGAGAATGTGTCATACATTAGGCGTAATCGGAGGCAGAGCAGAGACAGCCCATATGGCTGACAGGGACAGTCTGAAAATAGAACCACTTCAGTTGGAACAGAAGCCGGAGCTAAGAGGGAAGTGGGGAAATGCACACCTCCTCCAAAACGCCCCATCTGGGCGATAACTGGACCTCTCGGAGGACAAGACAGCTCAGCCGACATCCGGATTACATCCCAGTAACATAAACTATCTCACAGTATAGAAATAAAGGAAACTTTTCCAACCTCATTCCATAAAACTTGAGAAAATACACATACCAAACTAATTTTTGCTTATAAAAAAGATGCAAAAATTCTGAGTAAAATATTAGCAGAATGAATCCAGTTGGCCAGTGAGAGAATAATATACCAACACAGTGCAAGAATACAGGAATGCAAGGCTGGTTTGATATCATCAGACCTATTGGTGCTATTTACATTAATAGGCTGAAAGAGAGGGCTTTGATTATGTTCCTGGCTGCTAAAAAGGAATTTAATTGTGTTCAACCTCCTGATATTTTTTAAAAAGCTTTCACTAAGCAAAGAATAAAAGGAATCTTTCTTACCTCTGCGATAGTTTTATCAGACACCAAATAGCAAAGATCACATTTGTTATGAAAGACACAGGCTCTTCTATTTGGCCATGGTTTCTTCCAAAAGACCTCATGTTCTCAGCACAGACACACCCAGTCTCTTTGCTACACGTTCTCACTCTCCTCTCTGTTTCTCCTCAAAGCTTTCTGATAGACCTTATCCAAAAGTTCACATCTGTATTTCCAGGGCACAGAGCAATTTCTGCCACTCAGCAAATGTTGAATAAATACTAAGTGAATGAATAAACAGAAAAAAATCAAAAATGCCCACCATCAACATTTTATTCCATATATATCCTGGGGTTCATAGATAAGGCAAAAAAAAAAAAATAGGAAAAAGACAAAGTGTAAATATTAGAAAGAAAAAGATAAAACTACAAGTCTTTCCAGCTAATATAAGTAACTACCTAGAAGACTCAAGAGATTTCTTTTTTTTGTTTTTTTGTTTGTTTGTTTTGTTTTGTTTTGTATTTTGAGATTTCTTAAAGCTAGTCTATGATGACATTCATATAAAAACACAGCATTATTTGCAAAGACCTCTAAAGGTCAGGATCATACTGGTCACAAGGCTTAAAGGAAGAAGATTTAGGATTTTGTGTTTGTGGGGGGTTTTTGTTTGGGGTTTTTTTTTTTAGCTCATTAACTGGACAGCTTGTGTATAGTTCCATCTTTGGCACGGCCAGCTCCAAGGTCTCCAGTGATACTAAAACATCTTTTTATTTTTCTATCTATATCTCTGCCCATCTATGTCTAGCTCAAACTTTCATATGGAAATCTTATAAGCATCAGAGAAAATGCCACTGATAGCCCCAGACATGCCAGCCCAGCAGAAAAAATGCTTCATCTCACCACATTCATATATTATTTCCAGAGAGAATTACTGTTGATTCACCTTGAGTTACATTCCAACTGCTGGGTCAGTCATGTCCTAAGCATATAGGTTATCATTCCAGCCAGGATCATGTGGCTGTCCCAGTGAATCTGGGGGGGGGGGGGGGAGGTGATTGGACCTTGATTGGTAGATTCAGAAGGACCACATGGAATACAGCAAGAGTTCCCGCAAAACCAGAGATGCTATGACCACCAAAAAGAGAGGCAGCAAGCATCCTGAGAGCCCACAAGCCCCTCGGAAGGCACAGCCCCTTCTCTCATGCCACCCCTCAGTGCTGCACGGGCACAGGGGCTCTGCTGCATCTGGTGTTTGCTACGTCACCATCAGAGGTGGCCACGCGCTGCTCAGCCTACAGCTGCACTTTGGCTTCATCGGTTTGGTCCTGAGATCTATAACTGCCTCTTCTTCACACTGCTGTCATTTCATGCCTGTACCTCTGAAGACTTTAGCTCTGCTTCTTTTAACACTCCCCTCTCTTTGTGCTCCTCTCCTTGGGTGTTTGTTCCTTCTGGAGTTGTGGAGTGCTGTCACCCTTTCTGATCACAGAAAGACTTTTCTGCACCGTTTGGGATGGTTGTTCACGTTTGCCTACGAGGGTCCTGGTTTGCTCAGTTGCTTCTGTTTGCCGTGGACTCACGGGGAGGGCGGGGTGTCCCACCTGGAGCCCTCACTTCTCTCCCATCCACCCATGCTGTGAGGACTCTCAAATGTCCACCCCATTATTCCAGCTGAAGGCAAACACCTAGCCCTGGCTTCTGACAGGTGCTAGGGGAGGGCACCCCCAGGCCTTACCCACACCTGTGTCTGCAGGTGTGGAGTTTAGGAGACCAAAAACACCCACACTTGGAAGCTCATATTTGGGCTTCCATCATCAGTTCAATGCCCCCTTATTCTAAGCTCTTCAAAATCTCTGTTTTGTGGTCACTGTTTTCTAGAGCTGTTCTAGATCCGAGAGAGAGAGAGAAGACAGAGAACGAGAGAGACAAAGAGAAAGATATTTTCAGTAACTTCCAGAGAACTGGAGGAGGAGATGGGGGAGGGGTGTATGTTCAATCCACCATCTGTATCTTTTCCTTTTTTATCCCCATATAAAAGTATATTATAACAGCCGATAATAAAGGATATGTATAGAATAAGATTAAAATAAGAAATAGAAAATCAGTACTTACAAAATGAAGAGGGGCTCTCTTTTCCATCTGGAGGGTTACAGACTGCAGCCATAAACTTCCCAGTGGTCAGAGCAAAGAGAACTAGACCAGGAGCTCCGGGGCTAGTGGGGAGGGAGGGGGGCAAAATCAGTGTCCTGGGCGCCATGCTGTTCTCCACAATGGGCAGATCCCCACCCGAGAAGTTCCTCAACAAACATTTGGGGAGTGAATACATTTATCCACTTGGTTCTTCATCAAGCAACACACCCCTTTGCTCCCCATCAAGCAACTGGGGAGATGGCATCATATTCCATTGGCTTTGATGCTATTTTCCCTGCCAATAAATTAAAAGCACATCACAGATACTGCCTTTGCTGCTCACGGAAAACGTGAAAATGTCCATGTGACCAGTTTTCAAGTGACCTTCGAAACTGGTGACCTTCTTGACACCCGTGTCCAGCAGTCCTTCTCATACTGCCCTCCCCAGTCCAGTGTGGGTAGAGGAGTAAACAGGAGATGGTCCTGGCCACACCCTTCTTCCCCACTGGCACCCAGCCCCAGAGAAGGGCAACTCTTTCTCTACTTTTCATGATCTAAGAGGCTCAATTCCATTCCACTGAGTTGGGTCCTGCTGAAGGCCACTGACCCCTGCCCCCCTGAGCGCTGGGAGTGCAAGGCCTTGAACACCAGCCACAAGCCCCCATGAGCTTCCTCACTGTCTCACTCCCCCTTCCATTCCTGCCCTCAGGAAGGTTGTGTGTCCCTCCTCAGTGCCAGGCCAGGTGCTGGCCATGAGACCCGCCCTCTGAGGGAGCAGATAATGGCCAGCAAAGGCTCAGTTTCTTCATCTGTAGAATGAAGCGGCAATGCTTGGAATTGTGTTCTAGAATTGTTGGTACACGTGCAGAATCGTCACCGTGATGATGACTGACATGCATCCGCTCTTGTCTGGCCCGGATGGCATTTGCCGTCAGCTTCCTGAGTCTCCACAGGTCCAGCCCTCACCCCCCAGGGCTTCCCTGCCACCTCCCAGACAGTGAGTGAGGGAGTAAATTGAGAAGATGAGAAGATGATTCCAGTACCTGAGGGGTCAGCCTCAGCTCATTTGCTTTATAAACCAAATGCTCTATATTACCTAGATCTTAACTGACTCTTTGAAGGTTGAGTAGAGCTTTCCTCCCTCAGTGAGGAAAGGTGGAGAAGAGAAAAGGGGTGCTAACTAGCTAGTCCCCTTCATGGCAGAGTTCTTTTCACAACACTGCCCCCCAGAAAGGCTTTGGGCTCTGCACGAAGCCGCAGGAACCAGCAGGAAGCCCTCAGGGCAGTCTGCAGCCACTTTACAACTCAGCATCTTGCCAGCTCTGGACTTGTCTGGGCCTCGGTTTCCCCATCTATGAAATGGGCATCGGTGGTCCTGTGCCTTAGGAATGCTGAAAATATAAGTAACCTGTCCTCAGAGCCCAGCCTGGGGGAGGAGGCCGTCCCTGAGGTGGGCATGTCTCCCTGCCAGCCCTTCCCTCCCTCCTTACAAAAAGGCAGCTGAGGCTTGGTGCTGAGCCCCTGTGAGCCATACCTCCTGAGTGCCGAGAAGGCACAGTCCCCTGGCCACAAATCCTGGGTGAACTGTGTATCCACAGTTCTGCAATAAGCTAGAGAGCAGTGGGAAAAGGTAAATTTTCAAAATTATACAGTATATATATTATATATCACATGTTGGATAGCGTTTCAGATCTGGAGCATTAGAGACAAGTGCCTTGGCAAAATTCATTATTAATACACTTGCAAAGACATAAAAGTAGAGACAGCAGAAACCACTGGAATGTCTGTCAGCTGATGAATGAGCAAATGCAGGGCAGAATGTCCCTGTGGTGGAGTGTTACTCTCAGCAGAAAGGAATACACACCAGGAGGGATGGACCCTGAAAGCAGTGGAGGGGAGGGGAGAGGTGGCCAGGCACAGGGGCCTGCACACTGTGGGGGAGGAACTCTACGTCCATGAGATGTCCAGGATAGTGAACCCCTAGAGATCCCGGGTTGAGGGGTGCCAGAGCCTAGGGAGGGGTGATGGTCAACGGCTGCTGTTAGTTTCTTTTGGGGCGGTGACATTTCTGGGGTTACGTATTGGTGCTGACTGCATCATCAAATAAACTATGCATTGTGAATTTGATGGGATATGAATTCCACATCAATTAGGTTTATAAAAAACGTTTGTGCAGCAGGGCCCTGTAAAGTAAGGGTATCCTCAAATTAGTAAAGGACACACATGGAGACGGCGAAGCTGACTTTGATAGATAACACATCTGAATTACCTCCTCTAATATGGAAATAGATCCCCAGGACAATTTAATTATTTGAGTATCCAGCAGTATATCAATAAGTTTGTCACTATATTAAAAAAAAATATGCCCAGGCTCTGCCTGCCCTAGGCTGTCAGGAGCTCTTCGCTGGCATTCGTCCACCCAGCTGGTACTTGATGGGAATGAATCCTGTATCCCTGTCTGGGCTTCCTTGAAGGCCCTGGGGACTGGAGAGTCTGGTTCTATGCCATCACTTGCACCCCAGTGTCCACAGGCTGCCTGCCAGCTTGCTTGTCTAGGCCTAGGTCCCCAGGTGTTCCTGCCCTCCTAGCCCACCCCCAGGCCCAGCCCCTCAACCCACCTAGTCCTTGCTCCTGGTGGGCACTGGGACCTCTCCCTGCACTGGGGCAGGGACTCTGCACTCACTTGTGAAACTCAGTCCAGTCCTGGTCACAGTAGAGGCTCCAGAATGGCATGCAGGGTATGGGGGCTAAACCCGGGGCAGGAAGACTTGCCCCTGGCAGGGGGGCCCCCAGGGGCGCTGCATGCAGGCCGAGGGGGCTTCTGGGAGTCATGGGCTGCATCAGCACTGCTCCATCCTTTCATATGTGATTATGTGAGGGGACTCTGAGGAGCAGAGGGCACGTCTGGGGCCAACAAGCTCAGCTCTCCTTGCCGCTGCAGAGTTGGGCAGCAGGTGCTGGACCCACCAGAGGAACACCTGGAAAGGGCCAGCCTGGTACATGGTGAGCACCCAGTGAAGGCATGATGCTTCCCTTGTCCTTCCAGCCTTGGGTGTGCCTGGTGACTCAGTGGGTCCTGGCAGGGGGTGGTGTGGGGGCTTCTGGGAGTGTGAGAAGTCACTGGACATGCAGATACTCAAAGATGCTGCCCCATCAGACACCTGGCAGGGGGGCCCCAGAGGCACTGCATGTAGGCCAAGGGCAAAGTTGGGGGGGGGGCCAGCCCAGGGTTCGTGGCATCAGACTTCATGGTCAGGGTTTGGGTCTGAATGCGGTGGAGGAGAAGCAGAGCCATGTCAGAGCATGTGTCCTGGGGCCTTCGACCTCACCTCTCCATCCATCACAGACACGGGGGACCCACTGGCCAAATGTGAGGAGGAGCCACAGAGAGCACGTGATATGCCCTGCACAGGGCTCTGAGGCTGTCATTTCTTGCAGAGCAGAGACTTGGACAGGACAACAAAAAGATGTCAGAATTGGGGTCCTTCATGGGGACTGGGTCTTAGCCAGCCATTTGCCAAATAGTTACTAAGCACTGCCCTGTGATGTGACAAGCCTTTGTCTACTTAAAGGTCAAGGTGTTTGCCCTCTGAGGAGGACACAGGGATGTGCCCCAGATCCCCTTGGAAGTGCTGCTGGGGCTGTCAGCAGACCCCTCCTGTTGGCGCCAGCTACAGACTGCCACCACCCAGTCCTGTCCTGTCACTGAACCACCTCCCACCTGGGAACAGCTCTGCTCCACTCCAGCCAAGCCCTGAGTCACCTGGCTGTCCATGCACCCACAGTGCAGCTGGGGTTCCTTCTGCCACGCGACTCCAACCTCCCTGCCACAGGCCTAGGCCAGGCCCTCCTGCTAAACCCCCTGCATTTCCTGTCACAGGCATCTGCGGCCACCCCCACCCTGGGACTGACAATTAGTAGGTGAAGCCAAAGAGACAGCAAAGAAAGGAAGTCTCCCAGGTGGCCCCGGAGCTGTGGGAGAAAGCAGCCCAGGGGAGTCAGAGAGGCAGCCTGGGCGGCTCTAGAGGTGGGTCCTATGCAAGAAGATGCTGTGGGAGGGGGAGAGAGCCGGGGAGAGGGCAGCCCTGCTGTGGGGGGGTGGGGGGAGAGCCAGGGAGAGGGCAGCCCTGCTGTGGGGGGGGAGGGCCCGGGGAGAGGGCCGCCCGGATGGGGGGGGGGGGGGGGCGAGCCCGGGAGAGGGCAGCCCTGCTGAGGGAGGGGAGCGCAGGGGAGAGGGCAGCCCTGCTGCGGGAGTGGGGGAGAGAGCCAGGGAGAGGGCAGCCCTGCTGAGGGAGTGGGGGAGAGAGCCCAGGGAGAGGGCAGCCCTGCTGAGGGAGTGGGGGAGAGAGCCCAGGGAGAGGGCAGCCCTGCTGAGGGAGTGGGGGAGAGAGCCCAGGGAGAGGGCAGCCCTGCTATGGGAGTGAGGGAGAGAGCCAGGGAGAGGGCAGCCCTGCTGTGGGGGGGAGAGAGCAGGGGAGAGGGCAGCCCTGCTGTGGGAGGGGGGTAGAGGGCCCAGGGAGAGGGCAGCAAAGAATAAGCCTATGGAGGAGGAACAGAAAGGCGGACTGTGGGTTGGACCTCTCCAGGAGCAAAGTGCCTGGCACAGCTGGACAGCACCTGATGGTGACAGAAGGGAACTCTCTGGCTGCTGGCTGGAAGAGGGCCCTGGCCTGGCCCACTGCGGACCTGAGCTGCCTGCATCCTCCTGCCTGGGGCTGGCAGAGAGCAGGCTCCCCACCCCCCAGGATTTCAGAGGAAACAGGAAGGCCCAGGCACCCTGTACAACAGTCTGCTGAGGGGACAGAGGCCCATCTCCCTGGGGGGACAGAGGCCCATCTCCCTGGGGGGACAGAGGCCCATCTCCCTGGGGTGCAGAGGCCCATCTCCCTGGGGGGACAGAGGCCATCTCCCTGGGGGTGCAGAGGCCATCTCCCTAGGGGTACAGAGGCCATCTCCCTGAGGGCAGCCCCAGGATGCAGCTACTCAAAAATCACCCTGTCAGCTGTTTCGAAGGCAGAAATCCTCAGGCATTTGCATCCAAAGTGGTCCACAGCCTCCTCCTGCCACAGCTGGGCTTAATCTGCTGGCATGGGCTGTGGGGCCAGGTCAACTAATTAAAGATCCCAGGTTGCAGCCAGGCCTCATTAAGTCCTGCAGTGGGGGTAGGGAGCTGGGCAAGAGGGCCTGGCGACCACTGCGCTTTCTCTCTACTGGGTCTCTCATCTGTTATCTCCATCCTGGCCCACTCTGAGGGGAGGGGATTACTATCTCTGTTTTACAAATGCAGAAATGGAGACTCAGGTGATGCCTTGTGTTGCCAGGCTCCAGAGCAGAGGGGCAGAGGTCCACACTGCAGTCTCAGGCGGGGACCCAGGCAGCTCTCTCTGGACATCCCCGGGGCAGGACTCCAAGGCCTGAGCAATGCTCCCCAGGGCTATGAAGAACTGGCCACAGACAGGGTCAGGAGGACAAGAAGGCTTCTCGGAAGGCACCTTTGACCCTGAGGTGCTGTGGGGATGAAAATCACCTTCCCTGAGCCAGAATCTGTGATTTCCTTAGGGGACAGAAAGAATTTCCTGGGCGTAGCTGGGCCTGACTCTCATTAGCTGCTGCTGGGGACCCAGAGATGGGTCTTCCTCCCACCCCTCCCGTGAGGACATGGCAGGATCCCCCATTCCATGCCACCCCTACCCTGCTCACGAATGATGGTGATTTGGAGGGTTGGGGTGTTCACCACAACAGATGCAGCAGTGGTGACGCTGCATGACTTCCGAGACTGAGGCCACCGTGGTGAGAGGAAGCCCAGATAACCCAGGGACAGAGGCACATGGAGAGGCCCAGCAGCTCTGACTGTCCACCCGGCAGCAGACACAGCCCAGCCCTCACCGCCCAGGAGCAGCACAGCAAGCGTGCTTCTGCCTTAAGGAACTCTTTTGGCAGTGCTTTGTCATTCAGGGGTAGGAGCTGGGAACAGTACCCCTTATAGAGAGGGACAGACAGACCAGGAAAGTGCAGTCCCAGAGTGGAAGGGAGCACACACTGCCAAGCAGGAAGAGTGGCTCCCACCAGGCTCCTGCAGAAGGCCCAGAGGTGGGAAGGGACTGCCTGGCCAAAGCTGCTAGTTCTCAGCACCCAAAGATGGAACAGAGCTTTACCACAAGCCTTGAAAGCCAGGCCAGGAGCTGGCCACCCTGAGGGGTCTCCAGCCCAGAAGAAGTGAGGCCCACGTTCCAGAAACAGCTGATTGCTGCAGGAGGGACCAGAGGAAAAGTCAAAGGTGCAGGGTTAAGACTTTCTCCAAATCCCCGCCTGGAAGCAGGGCTGGTGGGGAGCTGGGGCGCCAGGAGCTCTCCGGCACACTGTTGGTGTCAGCGTGCTCGAGGCCACGGCTGAAAGCTAGTTAGAGACAGCAGTGACCATGACAGGTGGGGCCACCCTTAGATTCCTGCCTCCCATATGGAACCCTGGCGTCTCTCTACCCTGCCACCCCTAGCTGTTCGAGAGAGACCCTAACCCAAAGCTCAAGAGAGGTGACACTGAGGAAGAGGCCTCAGGTATGTGCCAGGACTCAAGTCCTGCTGGGAACCCCACCTCATGAATGCTTAGCAGCCCACAACAACCTTGGGGCTGGTGCCATTCACTGCCCCAGAGAAGTGGGGAGAGAAACAGGGCATTGAGGTAATATCCAGCAAGGGGGACAGTGGTCAGGTAATTGCCACGCAGATGGTGATGGGTGGCCCCGGTATGACAGCATCCGTCCATCATCCTCAGTGCAGAGGTCAGATGGAGCTCGCCACGTGCCCTCACCATCAGGAGCAGGTGTGCAACCCAGGCCCGGCCAATCAGTGATTAATTAAGCTGGGCCCAAAAGAGTCAGTTCGGGGACCTTGGATTAGGGAAAGGGGCAGGTTTCTGCTGGGATGATCGATCTGGTAAAAGGAAAACAATGAGCTCCTGCGGGCCCATGTTGCTCTGAGTATTTTCCTACGCAAGGCAGAGGGAAGCAGAGAGAAGGAGAGAGCTGATGGCCCAGTGGAGCACCTGGATCCAGCCAGGCCTGAAGTGTACTTTGGACTTTAGTTTTATGAGCCAGTAAATTCCTTTCCTTACTTAAGCTAGTCTGTGCCAGTCTCTGTGACTTGCAAACAAAGGGAGAGAAGAGCAATTACACCTGTAATGAGATGGAAAATCTTTTCATCCCCAGAATTCCTCTTGGGGACGGCACTGTCTCTATTTACAGGAAATATTTTTAAGAGCACTGGTGCTTGAAGGTAAGAGTCCAAGGGACTTGGCTGTGGGAAAAAAGAAAAATAAAAGAACAAAAGGAGCATTGTTCTCCCGTCTTCAGAAGCCAGGGGAAGGCAAGTCTTGGCATCGATTCTTCCTGGAGCCCAAGAAGGGCTGAGCCGCCCCCCAATCCTATGAGCAAATGCTGCTACTCCGTCACACACAATAGACGGAGCTAAGGCAGAGGGGACACTCAGGGCACTTCGATGGCAAGGTGGCAGCAATGGGCAGCCGAGGCAGGGGAAGAAGGGCATCCCCGCCATGCCTCTTCATGTTGCCAGGCCAAGGAGTCAGTCCACCTGTCACCCAAGCCAACCAACAGAGAAGCAGAAGAAAGATCAGTAGTTCTGCCTTTACTCACAGAAAAGCCAGAAAGCCAGAAATTCTGGAGAACAGCAAGAATATCTTCTCAGAGAGCTGCTCTGCTCTCCTGTTTCTCTTGGTTATTTTTACACCTTCACAGTACAAGCAGCACCAGCCGTGTTATTAGTCAGCATAGTATACCTTAAACAGATCCCCCTTATAGGTTACAAAGTCAAAACATCTCTTGCTTTCCACGTAGCTGTATCTCCAAAGTATTTTAGTTTGACTAAATTTATAGCCAGCTAATGCTTCACTCGGTTCTTAGAGTGCCCGGGGTCCCTGACCGGTACTGTGGAGCCCAGTACTGGTCAGGGACCCAGGGCACTATCTATGACAACTTATCTATGACGATAGCCTTGGAAGTGAGTAACAACCCCAGATGTCCACACACAGGTGTAACCAGCTCCGCCTTTGCCAGAGCCTATCCAGCAGGCCCAGCATGCACAGTTACTCAGGGTAACAGTGGCCGCCAGTACCCAGAGCACAGAAGCCAGAATGTGGGTGGGGCAATCCTCGGACTGGGACCCCAGCTCTGTGTGGGGGGGGGCGTTTCAGCCACTCTTATGTGCAGACCGAGATCTGGAACACGGAAGAGGGACAGAGTCCCTGCTGGTTCTGCTTTTGCTGCAGCAGAAAACCCAGGGTCTCCATGGCTGTGCTCCCAGGGGAGGGTTCATGGGCCTCTCTCTCAAGGCGCCCTTGTGGCCTGAGTGCACATGCTTCCTAGCTCTGCAGATGAGAGGCAGCACGTGGAGTTGTGACCATTGCCTGAGTGGGTCTATGGGAGTGTCTGGGCTCTGAGCACCGGCTGCCACGGGCAGCTTTCTGGAGGATGGTAGCAGGTGTGGGCCTCCATGGGGCAGCTCTGCGGTGGTGTGTGCACGTGCCACCCTAGAGGTTGGCTGAGAGCGGTTCCTCCTGCTCTGCGTGTTTCACAGCCCCACAGTCCCCTATGGTAAATCTTGAGAGTAGCTGGCAGGCACGGAGCCCTGTTCTAGGTCTGTGACACAAAGGAGTGACTGGCCTCAGACTGCAGCCCCTGAAGGACGGGGAGGCAGCTCCCTCCTGGGCGATCCATCCCCTGAGCACCCGGCTCCTCAGCCAGACCTGGTCCAGCCCCTGCCAGCCTGACCACTCTCCACAGGGCTCAGGACAACAGTTGCAGGTGTCCTAAAAGGAAGGGCCAATGGCCACCTCCCTGGGCAGCTCAAGGCAGGGGCCCCAATAAGCACTCACTCTGGGAGCCCTGGTGGGAGCTGCTTGCTCTATAACTGGACCATCCAGCTGTCTGGGTGATCCTGGCAGCCTTTCCCTGTCATCAGCGTCCCCAAAGCCTGCCTAGCGAATGACACTCACTCTTTGGCTCTAAGGGCAGGAAGCAAGGCAGAGCTTGGTGGTCTGAGTCACTTAGGAAAGGTCGCTCCTCTGTAGGACAAGGGGCCTGCTCTGGGTCCACTGCTGGTCACACAGAGTAACAAGGGATGGACGAGGCCACGCACTGCCTCGGGCCCGAACCTTTGATAAAGTCCACAAAACTTTCGTGATGGAAGCAGGTGGAACATTTCAACACAGATCAGTGCTGGCGTGCTCAGCGCTTTACACACGCTTAATTCATTTAATTCTTGCAGCAGACCAATGGAGTAGGCACAGTTTTTATCACCATTTATCACCGTTTACAGATGAAGAAACTGAGGCACAGGGAGATGAAATAAAGCCTCAGGTCACACAGGCGAGGGATGGGGGCAGGATCTGAACATAGTGTGTGTGTGTGTGTGTGTGTGTGTGTGTGTGTGTGTGTGTGTGTGTGTGTGTCAGGGAGCAGCAGAGACCCAGCCTCCGCAGGGCAGGGGGACAGGAGCAAGGGCTGAATTGTTGCAAGGTGAAGGACAAGGTTTGTGCCAAGGTTAGGGGATTGTGGAGGAATGTAGAGGGGCTGGGATGTGGGGGGAGGCGGCAGCCCTGACTACACTGAGGCCTGCGGGAGCCTCCCCTGCAGTGGGGCGGGCACGTGGGGCTGCTCCCTCTCCCAGAGCCAGACGAACACGGGATGCGTGTGGCAGCTCTCTCCTCACACCCCGTGTGCATGCACACTGCCAACTCTTAGGCAAAACTTCTTTTTCCCCAAAATAAATACATACATCCCTGACTTCGGATGGTTCGACTTAACGACTTTTCAACTTTACGAAGGTGTGAAACCTCAATTTCGATGTACTCCAAATATTCCCGAGCTGGCAATATGCACTACATGAGATCCTGAAACTTTATTGTAAAGTGGGCTTTGTGCTGGCTTTGCCCCACTACAGGCTACTGTGAGTGCTGAGCGCAAGGAAGGGGGGCCAGGCTAAGCGGTAATGTTTAGTGTTTAGTGGGTTTATAGTATGTTAAGTGTGCTTCCTTTTTTTTTATTATGGCTTTAATATCAGAGTACACACAATTAGGTTATGTTGTACGGATTTGTGAGGTAAAATCCAAAGTCTCAATTATGGGAGCCCTTCCCCGGAGTGCCACACACCCCTGCACTGTACCTGACAGGCAAACAAATCCAGGCCCCGGTCTTGGATTTAATTGTGTTTTTCTCTCACAGGGGCCTGCAGTTATTGGTCTGCTATATACAAAGAACTGAAATGCATTTAACGCTTGTGATCTTTTCAATTTACTATGGGTCTATCAGGACAGAGTCCCATGGGAAGCCAAGGAACACCTATGCTGCAAAGTGGAACAAATGTCATCACACCTGTGAGGGGGAGGGTGTAACCACGGAGCAGGTGCTGTCATACCTGTGAGGGGAGGGTGTAACCACGGAGCAGGTGCTGTCATACCTGTGAGGGGAGGGGTGTAACCACGGAGCAGGTGATGTCATACCTGTGAGGGGAGGGGTGTAACCACGGAACAGGTGCTGTCACACCTGTGAGGGGGAGGGTGTAACCACGGAACAGGTGCTGTCATACCTGTGAGGGGGAGGGTGTAACCACGGAGCAGGTGCTGTCACACCTGTGAGGAGGAGGGTGTAACCACGGAGCAGGTGATGTCATACCTGTGAGGGGGAGGGTGTAACCATGGAACAGGTGCTGTCATACCTGTGAGGGGGAGGGTGTAACCACGGAGCAGGTGCTGTCACACCTGTGAGGAGGAGAGTGTAACCACGGAGCAGGTGATGTCATACCTGTGAGGGGGAGGACATAACCACAAAACAGGTACTGTCATACCTGTGAGGGGGAGGGTGTAACCACGGAGCAGGTGCTGTCATACCTGTGAGGGGGAGGGTGTAACCACAGAGCAGGTGCTGTCATAGCTGTGAGGGGGAGGGTGTAACCATGGAACAGGTGCCGTCATACCTGTGAGGGGGAGGGTGTAACCACGGAACAGGTGCTGTCATATCTGTGAGGGGGAGGGTGTAACCACGGAACAGGTGCTGTCATACCTGTGAGAGGGAGGGTGTAACCACGGAACAGGTGCTGTCATACCTGTGAGGGGGAGGGTGTAACCATGGAACAGGTGCTGTCATACCTGTGAGGGGGAGGGTGTAACCACGGAACAGGTGCTGTCATACCTGTGAGGGGAGGGTGTAACCATGGAACAGGTGCCGTCATACCTGTGAGGGGAGGGTGTAACCACAGAGCAGGTGCTGTCATACCTGTGAGGGGGAGGGTGTAACCACGGAGCAGGTGCTGTCAAACCTGTAAGGGTGTAACCACGGAACAGGTGCTGTCAAACCTGTAAGGGTGTAACCATGGAACAGGTGCTGTCAAACCTGTAAGGGTGTAACCACAGAACAGGTACTGTCATACCTGTGAGGGGAGGGTGTAACCATGGAACAGGTGATGTCATACCTGTGAGGGGAGGGTGTAACCATGGAACAGGTGCTGTCATACCTGTGAGGAGAGGGTGTAACCATGGAACAGGTGCTGTCATACCTGTGAGGGGAAGGTGTAACCATGGAACAGGTGATGTCATACCTGTGAGAAGGAAGGTGTAACCACGGAACAGGTGATGTCATACCTGTGAGGGGAGGGTGTAACCACGGAACAGGTGATGTCATACCTGTGAGGGGAGGGGTGTAACCATGGAACAGGTGATATCATACCTGTGAGAAGGAGGGTGTAACCATGGAACAGGTGATGTCTTACCTGTGAGAAGGAGGGTGTAACCATGGAACAGGTGGATGTCATACCTGTGAGGGGAGGGTGTAACCACGGAACAGGTGATGTCATACCTGTGAGGGGGAGGGTGTAGCCAGGGAACAGGTAATGTCATACCTGTGAGGGGAGGGTGTAACCATGGAACAGGTGCTGTCATACCTGTGAGGGGGAGGGTGTAACCATGGAACAGGTGATGTCATACCTGTGAGGGGAGGGTGTAGCCATGGAACAGGTGATGTCATACCTGTGAGGGGAGGGTGTAGCCATGGAACAGGTGATGTCATACCTGTGAGGGGGAGGGTGTAACCATGGAACAGGTGATGTCATACCTGTGAGGGGGAGGGTGTAACCATGGAACAGGTGATGTCATACCTGTGAGGGGAGGGTGTAGCCATGGAACAGGTGATGTCATACCTGTGAGGGGGAGGGGTTTAACCATGGAATAGGTGATGTCATACCTGTGAGAAGGAGGGTATAACCATGGAACAGATGATGTCATACCTGTGAGAGGAGGGGTGTAACAATGGAACTGGTGATGTCATACCTGTGAGAAGGAGGGTATAACCATGGAACAGGTGATGTCATACCTCTTAGAAGGAGGGTATAACCATGGAACAGGTACCATCATACCTGTGAGGGGGAGGGTGTAACCTCGGAACAGGTGGTGTCATACCTGTGAGGGGAGGGGTGTAACCACGGAACAGGTGCTGTCATACCTGTGAGGGGAGGGGTGTAACCATGGAACAGGTGCTGTCATACCTGTGAGGGCAAGGGTGTAACCATTGTAGCCTTTCTTCCAAGTAATTGTCAATATGCAGGAATGCCCTTGAAACAGTTATGGCCTTTGACCCTACAATTGCACCTCCAGGACTCTGTCTCAGGGCTATCTGAAATCCGAGCACTCCATGCACGAAGACACACACCCATGACAGAATCGTCCATAACAGTTGGAGACAGGGAACAGCCCAGTGCTCAGTGGTAAGGAGATAAATACATAGTGAAATAAATCACATCCCCAACATTGTACAATGTTGCAAAGGTGATTAGGGAGAGTTTCTGATCACATGAAGAAATGCAGATGGTAAGACACTGGGGGAGGGACAGGATACGACATGAAAGTCACACACAGTGTGCTCTCACCCAGGTGGGGAAGCTGCGTGGAAAAAGGGTTAGAAGAAAACAGACAAATTGCTCATAGAAATTGACTGAGAGACCAGTGGGATATACTTATTTACTTCTGTTTTCTGTACTTTTTGGTGGTTTTCAAGTTGTGTGCAAAGACCAGGCATTCCCTAACTGCCTAACCTGTCAGGAAATTTTTTAGAAAGCTCTTTCTATCTTGAGGCATCCAAGTCGCTCTTTATCGCAGCCCCAGACGGAGCCTGGAAGGAAGAGAGCAGGGTGGTCTGCAGGAGCAGCTCAGATGGTGGGCCCAGGAGGCCTCTTCCACTCAACTCCACCAAGTGACGATGAACGGACTCGAATAAACAGATGAATGTAAACTCCAAATTTGGATCCCCAAATTCGGTTGTGTGAAAGACTCAACATGAATAAAATCATAAAAACAATTCAGGAGCTTTAAGTCAACCACAGGCTGACCATAAAACCGATACTGAGACAGAGTATCTTAGGTTGCATCACAAGAAGTATAGCGTCCAGAAAGAGGGAGGTGCAATTACAGGAAGACCACACCTGGGATCCACACGCCTTCCCCATCCTGGAAGCCAGGATTCACAGAGGGCCTGGGGGGTTCTCTCTTGCCTCCTCCATCTGGCAACAGGGAGGTAGAAAGGACAGAAAGAGGCTAAGGGAAGACCTGGCCACAAGCCAGGAAACTTGTTCCCGCCACATCGACTGGGTAATTGGGCTAATTCTGCAGTACTGTACTTCTGGGCCTTTGTTTCCCTTTGTCTGTATAACTCCTGATTGGAACATTGGCTGCTCCTTTTGTGTGGTCCTACACCCCATCCTCTCCTATAACGTCCATGAATGTGTTTCTGATGGATGTTTTCCAGGGCCCTTTGTTGCCTCAATTAAGGGATAATGAACAAGAATTGTTTCTATTTGTAAAACAGCCCAGCCATTTCCCGCTTCCCAATTGGTGGAATAATGTGTCTTAATTAAGCACAAAGACTTGTCACTTCATCTACTGTCAAGATCTCCAGAGAGGCAGTGAATGGGGTGCAGGGGAAGGAAACCGAGGCTGGGGAGCCTTGGGTGGGGGGCCCAGCAAGCCAGGAGGCAGCTCCAGACGGCAGGAGCCAGGCCAGATCAGCTGTGGCTTTGCCTGCGTGGCACCCAGGCTTTGTCACTAAGCAGCCTGCCTGGCTTCCATCTTGGCTGCACACTCGCAAGCTCTCGTGACCCTCACTTAGAACACGACCGTAGGTAAAGTGACTGTGCCTGCACCCCACTGAGAGTGGGATTGAGGTTCTGCAGCAGCAGCAGGCTTGGTGGGGCTGCAGTAAAGGCTGGGACAACATTATTTCTAAAACAGCCCCCTGGCTTTCCTCCTGTCCCTCGACCCAGTGGATGGGGGATTTGAGAGAGCACAGTGTTGGCTACAACCCGTCCCTGCTTTGTGTCCCAGGTAGGACAAACTGTGGTGACACTCCTGAGCTGGCTATAGGCCCCACAGGCACCGTGCCAGGAGCAGGTCCATGCAGATAGCAGGGACAGGAGGGCGGCAGTGCCAGCACTGACCCTTAGCCTTGGGCAAGTGGGGAGTGGAGGGTGAGCCTGAAGAGGGTCTGGATGGGACAAGCCACACTCACAAGCTGCAGGCAGAGGCTCTTGGTCCTACCATATGCAAGAACTTCTGCAGGTGTCAAAATGACAACTGGCTCTGCCCCCCTGGTGCTGACGCTGCCCACACCTGCAAGAACCACAAGAAGTCAGGGCCCCCTGGAGCTGGGTCACACTCGCCCCCACCCCCTAGTAGCCTCTCATCAGGGCAGGGAGCTAGGAAAACCCAGCCTATGTTTCCCTACCCTGGACCCCCAACCTCCTTGGGCTCCAGAAAGGCAGTAATGTATGTCCTCAGCCAATCCTAGCACTTAGAACCACCTGCTCATCTGCGGAGGACGCCACCACGGGAGGGCTTTTAGCTTGTGGCAGGAACTCCCTCAGCCTGGGGTGGTGAGTGCAGGGTCACCGATCAGGTATTTGTACTGATGACTGGCTCTGTGGTTCTACGCTACGGTCAGTACTGAACCCGTCAGTGCCACCTTTAAAACAAAGGTGCACACTTCAGCCAAGCTCTGAGCTGATTTTAAAGTTTATTTTCTCACTAAATTCTCACAACAACCCTGGTAGGTTGTCGTTTCTACAGAGATGCCCTGAGCCAGGTCCACCTCATCACCCCGTCCACCCCGACCACACTCCACACCAGCAGCACCCAGCCAGCTAGGGCACCTCATGGTGTCTCCTGGCCCATGATCCCACCCCTGCCCCCAGGGAACCCTGCTGGCTGCCTGCCCTCCACTCTTCTGCAGGTTATGAGGGAGGTGCCTGGGCCTCCAGCCCTCCCCGCCTCACTCCTTTCTCTGGCCCCTGTCCCACCCTGCCAGGACCAGGCTTGGAGCAGGAGGGATATGCCAGGAGTGGGGAAAGATGACTACAGCAATCACAGCTAAACTCAAATGCCCCTAAGGGCTGCAGGCTTGGGAGAGAGGCAGGGACTGGGCCGTGAACAACAGGTGCTGATGGGGCCCCTACCCCTGAGGCGCCAGCCACTGCCCAGCTACCTCCAGCCAACTCCTGCCAGGTGGGAGTGTGGGCACAGTGTGGCCAGGTGCTCCTGTGTCAGAGAATTCCAAAATCAGGATTTTTATATCAAAGACCTTATGTTCTGCTGAAGTCGACATCTACTTTCAAGTCAATGGAAACACTGGGTTGCGGCTGAGACCAAGAGCCTGGGCTGGCTCTTCAGCCCACAGCCACCTGTGGCCTCTGGAACAGACGGATGAGTGGTGGCTTCTGCCATGGCCTGGTCACTGAGCTCCCTTTAGTGAGTGCCCACCCTCAGGAAGTCCCTCCTCTAGGAGACAGATGATGGGCAGTGGCTCCAGTAAATGGCGGATGACATGTTGGTATAATGCTTGGGAATAAACTGAGGTCACAGTCAGTGGGTCTGATGACAGGTGACATTGGACCAGGGATGGAACAGGCCTTCTGAGGCCTTGGCTATGAAACTCTGGGCTTTCTTCCCAGCGAGGTGAGAGTTGCTAGGAGGTTTTGAGTCAAGGAGAGGCCTACTTTACTAACTTTTTAATGGGAACACTCAGGCTGCTTTTATGAGAATGGTTAGGTAGGTACCTGTCACAGTAATCAAGGAGAGAATAAGAATGGCCTTTCAGTGGGTGACGGTGGGATGGGGAGAAATGGCCTGAACTTGGGGCGTGTTTTGCAGGCAAGACCAGGGGGAGATGCTGGCAGACTGGACCTGGACTAAGAGAGCAGAGGCCCAGGTGCTGGTCTAAGCACCTGCAGGGAACCACTAGCCCCTGTGAGGACATAGTGGCTGCACAAGGACCAGCCTTTGGAGAGAGGGTCCCAGCAGCTACACAGTGCAGGGTGAGTTTAGAGCCTTTGCGGCCTCCACTGTGAGGCTGTCCAATAGGCAGCTAGTTCAGGGATCAGGACTCTGGTGGGGAGAGGCCTGGGCTGACTTCCTCTGGCTAAATGAATGACCTCTGGCCACAGGAAGGCTGACTATCCCCATGGAAGTCACTCAGAGGGTTGGGCTGGAGGTGGAGGGCTGTTGCAAACTCAGGCCTGGCCACTGCCTGTGTCCACATGGAGCATGTGGCCCAGGAAAGGGATGACAGAAATGTGCTGGGATTGTTCTGGAAGCCAGAACAAGGAGAGCCAGGTACTGGATTGGCTCTCTGCAGCCCCCCTCACCTGCCAGCCTCCTGGGCACTCTAGTCCACAAGAGTGACAGGTGCCGCTGGGCCTCGGTTGCCATGACAACAGAGACAGTGTGCGGCCCAGGAGCCCCATCAGTCCCCACCCCCTCACCCACCAAGGGGCGTCAAGATGCAGAAGGTGAAGGGTGCCAGTCTCTGGGTTAAGCCAGCCAGGCAGCTGGGTAATGAGCCCACCCTGGGCATCCTTAGGACATGGTGACCCAGACTCACTAGGAGGCAGGTGTCACAGGCAGCCACGCTGGTGACTTGGTAAGGACTTCTCTTTTCCTGTGGTGGCAGTAAGTGACTTGCAATACTTTGCCTCAGGGGGTCTGGTCCCAGGCTCACTGAGTGACCCCAGGACCAACTAGCTGAATGACCCCTAGGAGAGTCACTTCCCCTCTCCAGCCAGCTCCCCTGGGAAAGGTAGGGGGAGGCCCAGTGGGATGGATCCTTTCCCCTCAGTCTCTCCTTGGGGGCAATCTGCGAGCAGGCCCCAGGTCCCTGCCACCCCCACTGCCACCAGTGCCTCTGCCCATAGCCTCCCCTCCCTGCCCAATGCAGCTGGTTCATACAACCTGTCCCAAGCATCACTGTCCCCTCATTTTTGAGGACAACTCTCTCTGCCTACCTGTACAAACCCTTTCTGTGCCCATAAGAGGTGGCTTTGGGACATCCCCAGCCAGGAGCTGGAGAAAAGGCAACTGGCTTCCAGGAAGACAGTGGTCATCCTCACCACCCAGCGCTGCTCAACTACCTTGTTATCGCCTTCCTCTGACCCCTCCCTGCTCCACCTCACCCCCTTGACCTCCACCACTAACAGAGCAGTGACAGATGGGGCCTGCAGCTGTAGCCTCCCTCAGAGGTCAAGACAGGGCTGCAGCTGATAGTCAAGTCCAGCTGGAGCCACAGATGATCAGAGCTCAGAGGTTTCCACTGGCCTCTCAGCCTCAAGCTGCAGAGACAGGCTGTTACTGATTTGAGTAGCCACTGGCCAAAGGACAGGCAGGGTAGGACCAGGACATGCACACAGGGGCTTGTTTCCTCCAGCCCCACCATGACACATGCTTGAGGGGTCATCATTCCTGTTTAAGGGATGTGGGTGACCAGAGCTCATGGTGATACTGGACCACGTTTGTAATTATCAAAGCCACACAGCTAAGCAGTGAGGGAGCCAGGCTCACAGCCAGTGCATGGAAGGGGGTGGTGTCCTCTTGGCCCCACTGTGAGGTTTCCTATTCTTCCCCCTGTCTATCCACCTGGTAACTCAGTGTTTGGAACACGAATCTAACAAGGCCAGGATCATGGATCAGTTAGGTGTGGGGAACATGCTCCAGTCTACTCTGGACCCAGGACGATGCCTGGCTGTAAGGATGTTGGACGCTATGTCTGGGATTTGCCGTTTTGTGAATC
>CAUYQV010027621.1:0-14305 GCA_963574575.1 Galagoides demidoff | reverse complement strand
TCGTAGCAACCTCCAACTCCTGGGATCAAGCGAGTCTCCTGCCTCTGCCTCCCAAGTAGCTGGGACCACAGGCGTCCACCACAACGTCCGGCCATTTTTTTTTTTTTTTTTTTTTTTTTTTGGTTGCAGCCATCATTGTTGGTTGGCAGGCCCGGGCTGGGGATTCGAACCCCCCCCCTCAGGTGTACGTGGCTGGCACCTTAGCCGATTGAGCCACAGGCGCCGAGCCAAGTTACAGCTTTCAAATTCGGTTCACTGTTATAATCAAATGCAGGGGTTCTCAACCTGTGGGTCACAACCCCTTTGGGGGTCAAATGACCCTTTCACAGGGGTCGCCTAAATACATCCTGCATATCAGATATTTAGATTACCATCCACAAAGTAGCAAAGTTACAGTTATGAAGTAGCAACGAAAATAATTTTATGGTTGGGGGTCAACACAACACGAGGAACTGTCTTAAAGGGTCGTGGCATCAGGAAGGGTGGAGGACCACTGATCAAATGTTTGGAGGAAAAGAAACCCATTGTGTGACAAGAGTCAGTGCAACCTGTGTATTTGGCCTGGTTTTTGGAAGGAAAACTGACAATTTGAGGGGTATCCCAGGGTAGCTTTTAAAATCTACTTATTTCTTCTATTTTTAGCTGTTAGGGGGATCTCTTCGATGTTTACACCTTTAAATATTTGTGGAATACTAAAGCAGAGTCTTAGGAGCGTCCTGCGTCAGTACCGACTTTGAACTGGTACTCTTCTCTGGGCCACGTTTTTACTGGATGCAAATGTGTTTTCACAGGCTTCAGGGGCTTCTCCAGATTGTCGTTTATCTCAGCCATGGGAATTGTGAGCTTTCTCATTCAGGATGTCGAGAGCATCATCAAGAGATTATTAGCTGGGCACACACAAGGAACTTGCGATTACTGGTCATTTGATACGAGAAAGAGAATCAGAAACTTCAGGAATCAGAGAAAGAAAAGGCCAAGTTGATGTTTTAGTAAAATACGTACCCACATATACATGTGTACACATTACCTGTGTCTGTGTGTGTGTATCCTTCCCTCTGGTTACATGCATGTTCAAATGAGGAGCGAGAAGAATTGGCTGAGCCAGTACTGGTGAATCAGGTTTCTTGCTGGCAATGGAAGAGAAGGGTTGACAGTGGACCGTATCGACTTACACACTTTTTAATAGAAAAGGAAGAAGTAGATGGGGTAGACACCCAGAGAGATGTCTTTAGGAGAAGAAATTCGAGGCACAATGAAGTATGGGCAACAATATTTGTGGGAATAACAGTAGTAATAATTTTAACACAACCAGCTATGAGACAAGAGAAGTTTGGAAAATAGAAATTATTTATAGACAAAGGGAGGGTGAGTGCAAACTAATTTATGATGAAAGGTATTTTCGAAGCTGAGTCACAATAAGTAGACGCCTCATGTTTCCACATCTACAGCTCATGTCTGAAGCTTACATCCCAACTCCAAAAGCTCTTTGTTTTACTACCAGTATTTGGAAAGTCAATGAACAGGCAAATGCAATGTTCAGTTCTTCAGTAAGTCCGTATCTTCTTATTTTAAAATATAGATGGCTTTTTTGTACTTGCATTCTAATCTAGAGGCCACAGTGATTCTTGCCACGGAAATACATGCACTTTGTATGTTTCTTGGGAAATCGTTTCCAAAAGGAAGATCAGGATTCAGTTTTATTCACCATTAAAGTGGCTTTTTTAGGTATTTTAAATTCATCGCGGACACCATCAACAGCATCATCATCACTATTAATGTAATTATCATCACCACTAGATGGTGCGTGGGGAATTGGGGGCACTGAGCATTATAGGATTCATCCTCCTGTATGCTGTCACTAATTGGCTGTTAAGGGAATATAGAAATGTATCAGAGGGTGGAGGAAAGGGGATGATAAAATTTGATGGACTCTTCCCACTAATTAACATGGTGCTGGAAAAACAGTGGTGGAGACAGGCCTGGCAGGACAGGTTTCCTCGTTGGTGCCTTTACATAGCCGTGGAATACTGCACTAGAAATTCATCAGTGTCCTGTATCAGAAGCAAACGTTCCCCAAACTGGAGCTGAAAAAGGCCTCCGGGGTTCTGGTGGGGCTGGATTCTTGAGAATCGCTTATTAAACACGACCATCTTGACCTGGGTCCCCAGCAGGTCTGTGTGTGCACAGTTGCCTGAGTTCATGTCCTGGCTCGTACCCTGTGTGCCGCCAGCCCAGGAACCTATGAAATGAGATCAACATTCTTGGTTTGACAGGAATCATGTTCCAGGACCATCACTTCTTGATTTTCTTCTTTCCTCTATTGATTTTGATAGACTTTGGAGAGCCTTTGCTGTCAGAAAATGTGCTGGATTCTGGCTTTATGCATGATAGTTTGTGTCTGGCTTACTCTAGACTAAAAACGTCAGTGGAAAGAATCATAGATAGTTCAATTAACGTAGTAATGGGGCGAAAACAGCTCATAACAAATCCAGTTGTGGGAAATGCTTTTGTGCTTTTATTATCGTGTTTCTCCCTGTTTCTTCTTCTGCTTAGCTTTTTAAAATATGAGATAAGCGCTCATTTAAGGATTTCCTAGGTCTCAGTTGTCTTTCCAATTCCAGTCCCCAACAAAGGGCCTGGTGCCGAGAACATTGAGAATAAAACCAATCAATGAAGTGAGAGTGAGGAATGATCCAGAAGACCTTTGAAATGTTTCTAACACTGAAATAATTATAATGATTTCTTAATATCCACAAGCCTAACAAGCCAATGGCATTTATGTAAAATGCCAGTAATAAACAGATGTGGAGGAGTGTCAAGGAGTAAAACTGATAATATTTGTATACACAGGGTATACTGAAGAAAATTTGAAATTTGGGGGTGCTGTATCATGTCTTTCTGTAACATCAAATTTGGATTTGTCACAAGCAACTTGGTAGCTATTTAAAACTTGCTGACACTCTTACTTACCTCGACTGTCATTGAGTCATAAATGAAAGGAGGTCTTGAAGGTAAGAGCGCTGGTTAGAACTCCATCAGGATGAAACAACTGTTGAGGTTGAGTGAGAGGATGATGGCAGCTTCTAGAAAGAAAAGGTTCTTGCTAAGTGATTGAAAGTGTGGGCCATGCCCTTTTAATTCTTTTCATTGAGAAACTTAAATGTATCCTGAGGTCTTTAACCTCACGAAGATGTTTGTACTCTGGAACGATTGGTACCTTTTTCTCAACACTCACTATAGAAAATGCGAGAATCTTAACAGCCTATGATATTTAAGCTGTGATCAGCAAAAAAGTAAAACCAAACATCGAAATTATGTTTTCTTAAAAGGTTGTCAATTCAGTAGGTGACTGACTTTCTGTACACAGTTTTGTCCATTTTTTACCACCACTGGGTTCCCAATGGGCAGAATATAGCTTCTGGCACAGAGTAAGGCTTAATAAACATTTTTGTATGAATGAATCCAAATTACACTTCAAGAGAATAAAACAGGTGCCCATAAACATGTGGAGATCTACTTGTGGCGTGTTGTCCAAGATGAAGATTAGCCACATAAACATCTGGGGTCAAAGGGCAAAGTAGTGCGATGGACACACACACAAATTCATGCTTCTCAGCTTCATTTTGATTTGATAACATTAATTCAAACCTCATGGCAAGCCTTATGGTAATAGATTTTTTTTGTTTGTTTGTTTTGAGAGAGTCTCACTTTGTCGCCCTCAGTAGAGTTCCATGGTCTCATGGCTCAACAGCAACCTCAAAGTCTTAGGCTCAAGTCTTGCCTCAGCCTCCCGAGTAGGTGGGACTACAGGCACCCACCACAGTGTCCAGCTATTTTTAGAGATGAGGTCTTGCCCTGGTTCAGGCTGGTCTCAAACCTGTGAGCTCAGGCAGTCCACTCACCTCAGCTTCCCAGAGTGCTAGGATTACAGGTGTGAGCCACCATAGGTGGCCTTATCCTAATGTAAATTTTTTTATTGTTTGGGATTCACAGAGGGTACAAAGAATTAGGTTACACTGATTGCATTGTTAGATCAAGTCCCTCTCATAATTGTGTTCACATACCCCCCCCCCAATTGTGTGCCACATACCATGACCCTCCATTCCTCTCCCTCCTCCCCTCTCTCCACTTGCTCATTCCCCTACTCCTGCCCCTTGTATTAGCTCATCGTCTGCCTTCATATTGGGATAGAGTACATTGGATTCTTGCTTCTCTATTCTTGGGATACTTTACAAAGAAGAATATGTTCCACCTCTATCCAAGTTAATATAAAAGATGTAAAGTCTCTGTCTTTTTTAGTGCCTGAATTGTATTCCGTGGTATACACGTACCATAGTTTGTTAATCCTGTGTTGGGTTGGTGGGCATTTTAGACTGTTTCCACATTTAGGTGCTTGTAAATTGAGCTGCAATAAACATTCTAGTGCAAATGTCCTTATGATAAAAGGATTTTTTTTCTTCTGGGTAGATGCCTAGTAATGGGATTGTGGGATCAAATGGGAGGTCTAATTTGAGCCTTTGAGGATTCTCCACACTTCCTTCCAAAAAGGTTATATTAGTTTGCAGTCCCACCAGCAGGGTAAAAGTGTTCCTTCTCTCCACGTCCACACCAGCATCTGCAGCTTTGAGACTTTGTGATATGGGCCATGCTCACTGGGGTTAGGTGATGTCTCAGGGTGGTTTTGATTTGCATTTCACTGATTATGAGGGATGATGAGCATTTTATGTTTGTTAGCCATTTGTCTGTCTTCTTTAGAGAAGGTTCTATTGATGTCTCTCGCCCAGTGATGTATGGGATTTTTGGCTTTTTTCATGTGGATTAATTTGTGTTCTCTATAGATCCTAGTTAGCAAGTTTTTGTCCAATTCACAAAATGCAAATATCTTTTCCCATTCTGAAGGTTGTCTGTTTGCTTTTGTTGTTGTTTCCTTAGCTGTACAGAAGCTTTTCAGTTTAATTAAGTCCCATTTGTTTATTTTTGTCATTGTTGCAATTGCCACGGAAGTCTTCTTCATAAATTTTTCCCTAGGCCTGTATCTTCAAGTGTTTTCCCCCACACTTTCTTCAAGGATTTTTATTGTTTCATGCCTTAGATTTAAATATTTTATCCATCCTGAATCAAATTTTGTAAGTGGTCCAGCTTCAGTCTTTTACATGTGATTATCCAGTTCTCCCAGCACCATTTGTTAAATAGGGATTCTTTTCCCCAGTGTATGTTCTTTATCAAAGATCAGGCTGTAAGAGGTTGGTTTCATCTCATGGTTTTCTATTCAGTTCCGTATGTCACTGTCTCTATTTTTGTGCCAATACCATGTTGTTTTGATCATCATGGCCTTGCAGTATAGCCAAAAGTCTGGTAGGGTGATAACCCTGACTTTGTTTTTATTTCTAAGAGTTTCCTTGGCTATACGGGGTTTCTTCTGGTTTCCAAAAAAAATGAAGAATTATCTTTTCTCAAATTGTGCAAGTATGATGAAGGTACTTTAATGAGGGTTACATTGAATCTATAGATGGCTTTGGGTAGTATAGACATTTTCATAATGTTGATTCTTCCCAGCCATGAGCATGGTATGTTCTTCCATTGGTTAATATCTTCTGCTATTTCTTTTCTTAGGGTTTTATAATTTTCTTTGTAGAGGTCCTTCATCTCTTGTTGTTGCTTATATTTCTAGGTATTTAATTTTATTTTTTCTTTTCTTTTCTTTTTTTTTGAAGCTACTGTGAAGAGAATTCTGTCTTTTATTAGCTTCTCATCCTGGCTGTTATTGTTATACAAAGGCTACTGACTTGTGGACATTGACTTTATATCCTGAGACACTGCTGTATTTTTTGATCACTTCTGGGAGTCTTGTGGTTGAGTCTTTGGGTTCTATAAATATAAGATCATATTGTGGGCAAAGAACAAAAGGTTGACCTCCTCTGCACCCATTTGGTTGTCCTTTATTTGCTTCTCTTGCCTGATTGGATTGGCTAGAACTTCTGGCACTATGTTCAGTAGTAGTGACAATAGAGGACAGCCTTGTCTGGTTCCAGTTCTAAGTGGAAAAGCTTTCGGTTTTGCTCCATTCAGTATTAGCTGTGAGTTTGTTGTAGATGGCTTTGATCAGATTCAGAAATGTGCCACCTATGCCTATATTCTTAAGTGTTCTGATTAGAAAAGGATGCTGAACTTTATTATATGTTTTTTTCTGCATCTGTTGAGAGGATCTTATGACCTTTGTTATTGTGTCTGTTGATACGATGAATTATGTTTATGAACTTGCGTATGTTAAACTAGCCTTGCATCCCTAGGATGAAACCTATTAGATTGTGATGAATGATTTTTTTAATATGTAGGCTGTAATCTATTGGCAAGGGTTTTATTGAGAATTTTTACATTTATGTTCATTAGTGAAATTGGTCTGAAGTTCTCCTTTTTAGTTGAGTTTTTTCCTGGTTTGGGTATCAGGGTGGTGTTTGCTTTGTAGAACATGCTAGGGAGGATTCTTTGCTTCTCAATTTTGGGGAATAATTTCTTCAGTATGGGTATAAGCTCTTCTTTGAAGATTTTATAGAATTCTGGTGTGAAGTCATCTGGACCAGAGCTTGTTTATGTTGGGGGATTTTTTTATTATTTCTTCAATCTCAGTTTTTGAAATTGGTCTGTTCAAGAGATCTGTTTCTTCTTGATTAAGTCTAGGGAGAGGGTGTGATTCCAGATATTGATCCATTTCCTCCACATTGTCAAATTTGGGGGGCTTAGAGTTTCTTTAGTACTTAGAGATGATCTCTTATATCTCTGTGGCATCTGTTGTTATCTCCCCCTTATCATTTCTCATTGAAGTTATTAAGGATATTACTTTTTCTGTTTCTAGTTAATCTGGCCAAAGATTTATCAATTTTATTTATTTTTTTGAAAAACCTACTTTTTGTTTTGTTAATTTTCTAAGTGATTATTTTGTTTTCAATTTCATTAATCTCTGATTTAATTTTGGTTATTTTCTTTTGCAGGTTTTGGGTTTAGATTTTTTTTCTTTCTCCAGTTCCATAAGATGGTTCATGAATTTGTTAATGCTTTCTCTTTCTGTTTTTCAAATATAGGCATCTGATACAATAATTTTCCCTCTTACAGCTTTTGCTGTATCTCACAGGTTTTTGCAACTTGTCTTCATTGTTGTTATGTTTGAGGAACTTAATGATTTCCTCTTTTATCTCTTTCTGAACCCAGCAATCATTCAGCATAAGGATATTTAATTTCCAAGTCTTTGTGTGGGGATGAATGTTTTCGTTAGAGTTGAGTTCCACCATTATTGCCTTGTGATTTGAGAAGATAAAAGGTATAATTTCTATTCTTTTAATATTGCTCAGGTTTGATTTGTATCCTAGGATAGGATGTGGTTGATTTTTGAGTACATACCATGGGTTGATGAAAAAAGTGTATATTCCTCAGCTTTGGTATGGTGTGTTCTTTATATGTCAGTTAATCCCATTTGTTCTAGGGTCACATTTAAGTCCTTTGTATCTTTGTTTAGTTTCTGTTTTGAGGATCTAAACAGAGGGGTGTTAAATTTCCTGACTATTATGGTGTTATAGGATATCATATTGCTCAGACTCATCAAGGTCTGTTTCATAAATCTGGGAGTATTTAAGTTGGGTGCATAAATATTTAAAATTGGAATGTTTTCTTGTATTGTTCCTTTGACCAGTGTAAAGTGTCCATCTTTGTCTTTCTTAACTTTAGTTGCTTTAAATCTGCTTGTATTTGAACATAAAATTGCAACCCCTCCTTTCTTCTGACTTCCATTTGCTTGAAATACTGTTTCCCATCCTTAACCCTGAGTTTTTGATTTGTCCTTTAAGGCTGAGTGTGTGTCCGGGAGACAGCTTATGGATGGCTTATGCTTTTTTATTCAGTCAGGCAGCCTGTGCCTCATCAGTGGTGAATTCAGTCCATTGTCATTTATTGAAAGAATTTGTAAGTGTGGTGGAGTCCTATTCATCTTTTGTGAAAGTTCATTTTGTAGTTTTATCCTTTGTGCCATTGTAGAAGCTCTTTTAACCTTTAGCTTCTGGGTGTTTACTTTGCTGGTGGTCCATTGTGATGGTCAGTGTTGGGAATAGGTATAAGTATTTCCTGTAGAGCTGGCAAATTTCCTTAGTGCTTGATATCCACAAAAGATTGGATTTCCCTATGAATTTTGACTCTTAGTTTAGCTGGATACAGAATTCTGGTCTGAAAATTTTTTTGTTTAAGAATATTGAAGGTGGATGACCATGCCCTTCTGGCTTGGAAGGTTTCAGTTGAAGTCTGCTATCATCCTAATGGCTCTGCCTCTGCAGGTCACTTGGCACTTGACTACTGGCTGCTTGAAGAATTTTTTCTTTCATCTTGACTTTGGACAGCTTCATTATAATGTGTCTTAAAGAGACTCTGTTTGAGTTTAGATGACTTGGGGTTCAATATCCATCTGAAAGGTGTCAGGGTCTTTAGTAAAAGTTGGGGAGTAGTTTTTATTTATGATAGCTTCCAGTAGGGCTTTCATTCCTTTGGGACAATCTTCTTCCCCTTCAGGAATCCCTATTATTATATGTGTGAATGCTTCATACAGTCTCACAGTTCTCCAAGCACCTGTTCTGCTTTCTCTCTCTTCTTTTCTGCCTCTTTAACTACCTGGGTTAACTTGAAAACTTTATCCTCTAGCTCTGAGGTTCTTTCTTTTCCATGGTCTTACCTATTTTTTATACTTTCCAATGCATCTTTACATTTCCTGATTGTCTCCTTCATTTCTTTAAGCTCTGCCATATCCTTTATATATTCTACATATCTCTCATCTGACTTTTGGTTCTATCTTTGCATTTTCTTATCTATTCCTTTTATTTATCATCTATATTTTAAATTCCCTTTCTGTCAAGTCCATTAATTCTTTATAGGGGGAGTTCATCTGTTTTGGTTTTTCATGTTGTTTGAATTTTTCTGTTGGTTCCTCCTCATGTGTTCTTTCTTCTTGTTCATCTCCTTTGTCCTCCTTTTTTCTTTTCAATGCCTCCTTTGTTTTAAATAGAATTCCTTGCTCTTGATGACAGTATGTTACAATGTATTGCCATGACACCAGGTGGTGCTAGGAGGTTTTTTTTGTTTTGTTTTGTTTTTTTTAGGAGACAGCATGTCCAGCAACTTCTATGGTCCTTATTCCAAACTTAGTTGCCTTTGGTGATTGCCCTGCTTGTTTCCTCAGCATTCAGACCCTAATGGACTAGATTGTTAAAGCTCACAAGAATGCTTCAGGGGCAGGTCTCACAGTGTCCATTAACTCCAGTTCCTATAGGATACAGGAGTCCCTCATACTGTCCCAAGAGTGGTGTTCTGATCTTGGAAGATTGAATTAAGACAGCTGTACTTTTGGCCCTGCTAAGAACTTCTCATGACCTTCCTACAATGGCAGCACCCTGGCTATGGAGACCTTCTCAATATGGCTGCCTTGCCAGCCAACAGACCTGTGGCAAATCCACTCCAACTGTCATTCAAATCTGATTGCTATATACTGTTTGAGTCCTCCCACTCTTCTCAGCTTGCCACTTGCAGCTTCCCCCAACAACTGAAAATGCCGGAAAGGCTTCCTTCCATCCTAGACCTGTGGGCAGCCAGCTCATCCCAGCTGTTCACAATCACTTGCCTAATTCATCAGATTTCCACTGCTCAGGATCATATGCTTTATCCAGCTCACCACCTCCTCCCTGTGTTCCCTGAGCTATGACTCTGGGTAACGTCCCTGTGCCAGGCATGGCTGCATTCTAGGAGAGTTCAGCTGGATGGTCCTTCTGGTCTGCCATCTTGCTCTGCCCTCCCCTCACTAACAGATTTTTAAAGGATTCAAAGGATGCATATCTTATTCAGCATTTTATATCCAGCCCAGCAACTGCATTTAACCTGATACTATATAAGTACTTAACAAATTCTGATTGGATTGCTGAAAAGGTGAAAGGAAGAACTCTGGTCATTAAGAATTCTTGCCCTTTCTGGTACAAAAATGAAGGGCTGGCTTTTGTATTGTAGTAGGAGGGAACTGCCTTTGTGACTCTTGGGGACCCATTATCAGTATCTGCTGAAGGGCTGTCAGATAGGAAGTAAATTTAGAGACCTACTTGTCCCCTTAGCTATTCATCCTGTTGATTGGCTCCAGTGGCAGACAGCAGTATTTTTAGAGAAGGGAATGATATGGAATTTCTTCATGTACAGAACATTAGCTGATCCCATTACTCAAAGCTACTCAAAAAGTCACAGCTGACACTTGGCAGAGCTGCAGAGGAAAAACAATAGACCTAAGAAACGAAATGCTGAATTGTGTGATGAAAATATATATAGTTTCAAGTTACTCATTACTACTGTTAATCCAGTTAGGTCCTACTGGTTGTCAGTGGTATTAAAAATATAATCTTCATAGGAATTGATTTTATGTATCTCTTTGCCCTATCATAGAGTGAAAAACGGGATGATTTTTCACATCTTGTACCCCCTTCCTTTGAAATAGATCGGGCATTTATGCTTTGACAGTTGGTAGGGGAAGATGACACACGGAGGACCTATTTCCGTGTGGCAGCCAGCACGGTGCTATATATTGGTTTTCAAATGATAACTGCAGGGAAATAGCAAATAATTTTTAAAATGTCCTTAATCCTGTGGGGGATGGTATTAGCAATTTCTAAGATAAAATCCTTTTACTACTATAAATTAATGCATTTGAATTGCTTCTCTGCAAGAACTCGAGACTGTAGAAATGTACTGAACCCCCATCCCCGACCCGTTTCAGAAGAGCAGAAGGCCGAGCCATTTGCAGTTTGTCAATAAGGGGCTGGAATTACCCAAAGTAGTACCTGCTCAGTACTCTATTCTTTGACGTACTGTTTGAGACCTAATGACCTTTCAGATCCAGAGATTCCTCTGAGTCTGACGGGCTTGTTCAATGGGAAGTCTGTGTGTGTTCAGAAACTTTTCATGCGAGGCTCAGAGATGTGGAGGCTGACCAGACACTGCCATGCAGGTCTGCAGGTCTCTGATCAGAGTCCCGGTGCTGCAGCCGGGTGTGGTGACCACTTTGGCCAAGGAAGCTTCTTTCTTCAGTCAACCTATGCAATTATTTGGCAAAATCAGTTGGCAGCTTTCCAAGCTGCAGAGGGAAGTTTGCCTCAGGAGTCTGGGAAATAGATTGGCTGCCCAGTAGTGGCCCCTTTACTTATTAAAATCAGTGAGGAAAGGGACTCTGTGCTCCTATTGGTCATGTTGCAAAGAAAAGTGTCAGGATTAGTCAAAAGAAACTATTAAAAAGATACCAGTGAGGCGATGCCTCTCTATTAACAATTCATCAGTACCATCATGGCAATGGTAATAATACACTCAGCATCATTCATTCAATCACTTAAAATACGGCTGATGTTTCTCTGAAGGCCTTGTGGATATTAATATGTGAAACCCACACGACAGTCACATGATTTAAGTTCGGGTATCACCCTCATTTTAAAGATGAGGAAACTCAGGCATTGGTAGTTAAAGTAACTTCCCAGGGGTCACACAGCTGGTACAGCAGAACTTGGGCTTGACGCTGAGCAGTCTGGCTTCCAAAGCCGGGCTCAAGCCACTGTGCTGTGCTACTTCAGCGTGACACAGGCAATGACTTATACATCACTCTGACAACCAGTGATAAAAAAAATCTCTCTAACATAAACTATTTTATTCCTTTATATGCTGTCTCTCTCCTCACATCTTTTATTAGGCCCATTAAGAGATTCTGTTGAATGCCAAGTGTGTTTGTGGACTTAGAAGAATTGCCTTCAAATTCCGACATTTACTAGCTGTGTGGCCTTGGAAGAGTCACATTCTCCGGTGCTTTCTTCTTTTAATGGGGGTCATGTATAAATCCTATTGATAATAGGTATCACCAAAGCCAAAATGTTCTATAAAATTTAAAGCCCCGAGGACATTGGTTAGATGTCATTCAGAAAGACCAGGGTTTCTCTGATGAAGAGAATGCCCAGGGGGGCCTTGCTGTTTCCCCTGGTTCCAGCTTTCCTGCCATTCCCTGGAGCAGCCAGAGCCACTCCTGTAGACTGTGGTCTGACTTGGGGTGTTGTCTCATGTCTGAAGCCCCTGGGGGTATTTCTGTGTAACTAAGTAAAATTTATGACAAAAACCAAAACCATGCGTGTGATGGTGTCATGACTCCAACGTGATCTTCTTCACATTAAAGTGGAGCAACAGAGTTCCCATTCTAAGTGATAAATAACCTGATTACTCAAGGATTTTTTAAAATGTATGACTCTCCAAAGAAGGGTACCTCTGAGTGGCTCTGCCGCGGACCCCGAGCAGTGTGATACTGAACTTCAGAGCATCAGGCTCAGGTTGAATACGATGCATCTTAGCTTCTGGTTCTGACCTTGTAAAAGCTAACTCATGCATGCACAACACGGTAGGCCATGTCACGCCTCACAGCCTCTTTCTTTGCTGTCCTTTTATACATTTTTTATAAGGCAGAATGTATTCAAAGCATTCTGGCTCAAAAGGCATTTTGCTCTAATGGCTGTGTGGAAATGTTTATTCTCTGCCTCTGTGTTTTTAAAAAACAAAAGGGTAATCAGAAGCATTTAATTGTCTTAGATGCTCTACAAATAGTAATTAAAAGCTTTTTTTTTTTTTAGTTTTGCAGAAATATAAGCATGTCTGTGAATTAAATAAGGCCTGATTCGCACAGTGAAGGTGATAGATTTTAGTAGTGCAGAATGAGGGCTCATTGCCCCGTTGCATGATAAGTAGACCCCATTTGAAGGTATGTTTATTCTTCATTCTTCCTCTCTGTGGTCCTAATCCAAGGGCTCGGTGTTCTGTTACCAGGATGTCGCCTCCACTCGAGCATGCTTAAAAACCACATCATATTATCCGTTCCCAAATCTTTGAGTAACGATATTCAATGATGTCTCAAAAAGATAAGTGTATTCACTAAATAGTTCCTGATGTCCCCATTTTGTAGAGAGAAAAACTGAGGCACAGTGGCCTCAAATGCTAGTCAGTGGGAAAGCTTCAGTTACTAGGTTTTGGATCCTTGGCCTTCATTTTTCCCCCACCAATTCAGTAACCTCTCATTTGTATGTCTGAGAAAAATACTCAGCCAGATATATGTCTTATCTCATCCTGTTCAAGGATGAGAAAATCAGAAGCCTGATTCTCCCAGTGTTATTTTACAGCTCGGAGCCACTTCTCTTGTCCTTGAATCATTTGAGTAGGAGACAAGGAGGTCAGCAAACCCCAGTTCTGTTTTGGTCCTGACCAATGACTGGTTGTATGACCTTCCACAAGTCACTTACCTCCTCTGTCACTCTCTGTGAAACGAGGATGGGGGAGCCCTGCTCCCTTGCCTATCTCGGGCAGCGACTTCATCAGGAGAGGTGAATGGAGATGCCTGGACAGGATGCCATCGCCTGCGTAGGGCACTTTCCTGAGCCACCATGCGGTTGACCGGATACACGAGCAAGGCTGTAACTAGATGGGGACTAATGTGTTTTCAAGAAGATGTGCCAGAAAAGCAGTATAGCCATGTCACCCCTGTCCCTGTATTAACACAGGTGCGACTGTCCAGAGATAGGATTTTTTTCCCTCTCACACTTTAGATTTCTTAAGTGAGCTTAAAGAGGCAAATTGGAGCGAGTTTGCTAAAATAGACCACTGTAGCTATGCTTCCTAAAAGTCAGATTTTATAATCCTTTACTGCTGTCATCTTTCTTAATGGTGAATGTCAACCCACTACCTCAGAAGAAGCTGGGGATTTCCTGGGATGCGGGATGGCAGACCTAATTCCTTGTGAAAACGCATGTGATTAGCACTCTCTCCATAGACCCTTCCATAGCATTTTAAACAAAACTTTAAAGAGACAAAAATTGTTATAACACCCATCAAATTACGGTTCCCTCTAGCACAGTCTGGCCATTAATAGCTTCTTCCATCAATTGGAAGAGAAATGTCTTGTTCAGAAATGTCACGTTTGTGCTATCAAGCTTTAGTTAGTTACTATTTTTTTATGTTTAAAACACTTTCATAAATTATTTTTTAAAATCCAAAACCCCGGCTCGGCGCCTGTGGCTCAATCGGCTAGGGTGCCAGCCACGTGCACCTAGGGTGGTGGGTTCGAATCCCCAGCCTGGGCCCGCTGAACAACAATGATGGCTGCAACCAAAAAACGGCCAGGCGTTGTGGTGGGTGCCTGTGGTCCCAGCTACTTGGGAGGCGGAGGCAGGAGACTCGCTTGAGCCCAGGAGTTGGAGGTTGCTATGAGCTGTGATGC